>WEDG01013225.1:0-43261 GCA_017591395.1 Schistocephalus solidus
ACTGGCAATAAATAAATAAAAATAAAAATAAAATATAGCCTGCCGTACAACGGCATACCAGCGCTCCATTTTACCATTTCTAGCACGCTACCTTACGTGTGAAGAGACTGAAATAAATAAGCTCAGACTATAACTGTCTCCTCGCTAGATGTCAATTTTTGACTCTTTGATTCTTGCATATCATGTTTACTTATCCTATTATCTTAGTGAATGGAGCCATTTGTATTTTTTTTTTTCTGAAAATTTTGAATGAAAATTCAAAATAAAGCGTATTCCTCTCTCTCTCTCTCTCTCCATTAATGACCAAGTCTAGCCGTTCTAAAATTGGAGAGGTCCAAAGACATTTTAATCGGAAACTTCTTCTTACTTGAATAGTTGCTAGCTTACTAACCTAAAATTTCCATGCGTTTGGAAATTAGAATCTGCTCTCATATTGTGCGCTCGTTTTAAAGTATCTCTGTTTCGAATGCCGATAACCATTATCAGAATTATTCATTCTGCAGGCCTTGGATTAAGCATCTATTCTCATGCCAACTAGCACCCCTGAGTGCATTATGTTAATTTCTTCTTACTCAATTACTGAATTGCCCAGTATCCTATCCTACTACGCTCAGAAGAAACCTACTATGCTACTTCACATGCCGTCGTGGAGCAGTGTCACAGTGTCGACCTTCACGGAATTTCGACGATCTTTTCGGGCTCCTCTGTTAGTGGTCTGAGAAATCAGCAATGATAGTATCTTCGTTGCTTCTCTGGCAATTCTACCATGAAATTTACGATCTCTACAGTCCATTCCTCGTTCGAACCTAATTTTACGGATGCTGCTTGCGAAGTTTCGATTGTCTAGCATAATTGACGGTTACACTTATAGCTTATCTTTTTTTTGACCAAACTGACGTGTGTCATTTGTCATCTCAAATAAACTGACCTACTATTCATAACGTAACTGTACACGATTTCGAACTCTTTTTAATTTACTTTATCCAATGAAATTGCCCCTCCGGGTACTCCAATAAAACATATTTCTATACCTTTTACACAAAAATGCCCAAGAAGTTTTTGTAATAAGTCAGTTCAGTTCAGTTCAGTGTATTTGAGGAAAATAGGCTTACGCCTTTGCAATCCCTATTTGTTACATAAAAGTAGCAAAAATAAGAAGCAAATTAAAGAAGAATCCGTCAAGTAAATGCAGGCAGATTTAAGGGGTACACTGATATTGTTAAGGTTAAGTAGTCACATAGTCTTCTTGGTGCTGTAACATATGTATGTCAAGCCGATGTTTGAATGTATACACAGACTGGGACATAACAATCGCCTCAATTCAATTTCAATTCAATTCAATTTATTGAGGGAAATAGGCATGGGCCTTTGAGTACCCTATTTGTAACGTAAAATTAAGTGCGGTATACAGAGAAACCGTGTGGGTTGCAAAGGTACAAAAGGCGGTCATAAAATATGACAAGTGGTGCACGACTCTCGAGGGTTAAGATAAATTCCTCATCGCTCAGGCTCGTTGTAGAACAAAAAACTGTCAAGGTTCCTTTTAAAGCTTTCCAGCGATGGTGACATCACAACGTCTTCAGGGAGGGAATTCCATGGTTTAACCACTCTGACAGAGAAGGAGAACTTGCGCACATCCAGTCTCGCCTGTTGGACACACAGTTTCAATGGGTGACCTCGGAGATGGGTCGTGGCGGCAAATTCAAAGAAGTCCGAGAATTCCAGGCAACAATCCAATCCCTTCACAATGCGGAATTTCTGCAGCAGATCACCACGCATTTGCCTTTAACTCAAAGGGAACAGATTAAGATTCATTAGGCGGGTTGGATATGGCAAGGAGCTTTGACTTCTAACCATTTTGGTGGCTTTCCTCTGTACTCTTTCGAGGCAGTTCTGATCTTGAACTGTCCAGGGTTTCCAGGCGTGCATAGCATATTCCAAATGCGGCCTGATGAATGTTCCAAAGGTCTTAGCGAAAAGATCTTCATCGAAATACAAAAAGGCTCGTCTGATGGCATGCAACACCGAAATCGCCGTCTTCGCCACTTTCGAGCAGTGAGACGATGGTTTTAAGGTGGTGGTCGTCAGCACACCAAGGTCCTTTTGGGTTTCCACGTCTTTTAAGGCTTCACCGTTGAGAAAGTAACTTCTACATTCGGCAGATCCAGACGGGTTGCCTAAGCGAAGTATTGTACACTTATCGACGTTGAACCGCAAAAGCCAATAATTCGACCACTCCTCCAACCGAGTTAGGTTGATCTGCAGTTTATCTTCGTCAGCAGAGCTCTGGATTATATTCCAGATTTTAATGTCGTCGGCAAACATTGCTGCTTTACAGTCGAGATTGCTGACACAATCGTTCACGTATATTAAAAACAGTATTGGCCCTAGTACTGAACCCTGAGGAACCCCACTCTCGACCGCAGCAGAACTTGACCTCTCTTGGCCTATGCACACAACCTGGCGCCGACCCACGAGGAAGTTTTCGATCCACTTGAGGAGGTTACCTCTGATTCCAATTCTTTCTATCTTGTAGAGCAGTCTATCGTGCGGCACAGTATCGAAGGCCTTTTGAAAGTCAATGAAGGCAATGTGAACCGCGTGTCTATCTTCAAGTGCTTGGGTCCACCTCTGGAGCGAATACAGCCTCAGGTAGGTTATTCCTTTAACACACTTTATTGAGGGAAGTAGGCTTTCGCCCTTGAGCTCCCTATTCACATGCTAAAATGTCAATAGTACAAACGTTTACAGTGATATATCTGACAAATGAAAATGTAGGGTCATCGATATGTGTGGGCCAGGCGCAA
Source organism: Schistocephalus solidus (assembly GCA_017591395.1). Taxonomy (NCBI): domain Eukaryota; kingdom Metazoa; phylum Platyhelminthes; class Cestoda; order Diphyllobothriidea; family Diphyllobothriidae; genus Schistocephalus; species Schistocephalus solidus. The sequence goes on from WEDG01013225.1 coordinate 2,808, forward strand.
CCTGCCACTGTTTACACAATCTTCATTATATTGACAAATAGTTTCTCAGAAAATGAGTATCTAGTTTGAATTTAAATGTGTCAACAGTTTCTGAAAGGACCATCTCGTCAGGGAGTCCGTTCCATGCTCCAACGACCTCTGCGAAAAGGCGTTCTGACGGACTTCCGTGTGGACACACTTCCTCTGCTCTTTTTATTTATTTTTTTGACCTCACTGTTTTGTGTCATTTTTCATCGCCAAGAAGCTGAATTAATATTTATATCTTAACTGCACACGACAACGCATTCTTTTATTTTTTATAATGACAGAGATCTTCCGTGTACTCAAATACTAATATATCTGTCTATCTCTGCAACCTGTGAAACTACAAACCCCTAAGAAAGACGTTCCTTTAACCGAAAGGTAAGGCCTATGTATCCTCTTTGGAATGCTTCCAATACATTTGCTCATTAACTAATTTGATCTTGATTAGTTAGGTAGTGTGTTGATACCTTTCACAACTTTCACACACGCTTGTGATTTGATGTATAGTAATAGAGCGTTATTCAAAAATGTTATGAGCTATCGTGAACACTACCATTTCGTTTGAGGAAGAATTTTTAGTTTTGCATTAAGTAGCATGCCTGATAGGTAAGTAGAAAAAGTTCTTCCATTTTTTATTTCAGGAAATTAACCAACACAGAATACATAACAGTTTTCTTGGTTTTAACTGAGACTCCGCCCTTTTAAAACTGAGTTTGTTCGCAGTTTGTCGTGTATTCCGCTTTTGCAGCGGATCCAGACGAAACAATTAATGTACTAAATACATTTGAAATTAAATTTTATGCAGTAAGAATGAGTGAATTCATAATCATAAGTAAATTATAGTTAAGCTCAAGGTTATTTCGTACATTAATTGCATCGTCCGGCAGTTTAATTAACTGTGGATTCACAGTTAATTTAAAAGGAGAGTAAATTGTTGTTAGCTACCTAGGAGATGGATTTAAAGGTCATATTTCAAATTGACAAATTTGTAAAATATCAATCGTACAATAAAACGTAAAAATACCAGTGGTAGAGGCAGGCTGACATACTGTCTAATTGGCATTTAGAACTAAGGTGGGATGGGTGTCCCAGTTAACGCTTTTAAACAATAAAATAATAAATTCAAAACATGAGCCCACTGAAAGTGGGAAATTTCAGTGTGAATGTTTGAAGATTTTAAGTGCATCACTTTCGTTTTGAAAAGGTTATTTAAGATTTTACGCATTTATTGTTTAACTTTCAACAAACAAAAGCAAATATATGCAATATCAATGTCAACACTTTAAAAAAAACTCAATCGCGTTTTACTGCCAGTTTGGGTAAATTAGTTTGGGGACTCATTACGCGGTTCCATTTCGAAAAATTATTTTCTGAAACCATGTATGAACATTTTGTTGTCGCATGCCTGGAATCATAAGTATGCAGTTTTGTTATACTTTGACAAACGTAAACGGAAAATTGATAGATGGCACCGCATGCAGGTACTGACTATAATAATAGTACCAATAATGTCTTTTAGAACCCTGTCACAGCAAGCGACTGGTAAGGTTTACTGTATTGAAAGTATATGTACGCATTTAGTGGGATAAAAATGTTGCAGATGCATTAAAACACTTCTATAACTTCTTCACTCGACTTCTTTAACTTTACTTTTCCGAAATATCTTCCTACTTACTTGTAATTGGCACGGCTGCGATCATACCTGATCTAGCTGGCCTCGATGATATAGCGACTTTTATCTTTCCACACTTGATGATCCGCGGCTACGGACCTAAATATTTCATGTTCAACTCATACTCTTCGTAACCGATGGAACCCGAATACCGAAGGTTAAAGAGGCACTTCATTGTCCTTGTTTATGTCCAGCTACGTTTTGGGCTGATTCCCTTTTCGCTCCCTTTAATTGGTTAACAGTGCCGGATCGAGGGCACTATAACTGAACTCGTGAGGCGGACGATGAAGAACGTGCCAAAACCACGTTAGTCGTCTTTGTTGGATGGCTAAGATATCCTCGCGATATTTTCAAAGCGAGTGTTGACTGCGACATTCGAGACGAATTCTGTATATTTCAGAAGAAAGATGGGCTTCAGGTAGCGATGGAAAAATTTCTCCAGTCCTTACCCATCTACTAAGAGTAAAGTCAAGCATTTCCGATCGCAGAAGAGGACCAATTGGACGGATGCACGATACCAACGAACCTTTATGGCAATGGAGATCTCACATCGGAGCCATTGGCAATTTCTAAGGCTTAAGAAAACCCGGTGAGCTGTATCGACTCGGGAGACAATTTCGTCCTTACTTTGTGCACTTGGAAGTAGCCACGGCTAAGGTATCAGAAACTGCCTACCTAGTAAAGTTGACATCCATAAATCTCGAGAGATGTCTCCTCCTCGCTAGGAATGCAACTTATAAACAACTTCATCGTCCCAGCATTTATGGATAAACCGACCTCATAGACTGCAGGCAATAAACTATTGAAGTTTTTAAGGTGAAATACTCGACCTAGTTGAGGTCAGGCAGCTGACGTGTGGGCGCAAACTCAACACTTTTATCTTTATATATGGCCATTTCGATAATCCAGTTTATCAAAAAGTTAAAGAGAATGAACGACAAGACAGAACCTTGCAGAACACTTAAGTGGATAACGAACAGATGGGAAAAATTTATATGGGGCAGAACTTGCTCAGTGGGTGAGCAGTAATAGACCCTGACCATGGCGATTATTTTTAACCACACCACCTTAAACTTTTATCCGCCATTGGGGCTGAAGATTAATTCAGTATAACGCAGCATCAAATTCAACTAAATAGCCGGCCGTCGCTTGTGGATAGCTTTGACGGAATTCACGAATGTGCAATAGTTTGACTATCTGGTCCATGCATCAACGTCCAGTTTGGAATCTGGCTTGGATGGGCCTTGTCTTACAGTCACACAGAGAATGAAATCGCCTTGGAAGGATAATAGCCAAGATCTTGACAGCACCGTTAATGAGACTTATAACTCGGTAATTCCCGCATGTCGTCTTATCTCCTTTCCTTAGGTCAAGTACAAGCATGCACACTCCCCAGCCATCAGGAACGACCTTATCGCGCCATGCATATTTAATAATTCCCATGGAGACAGAACACCCAGTTTCAACACAAGACTGTGATTTTAGTGTCTATACTGTCCTTCCGTTTTGTCTTTAGGTTGCGTGGCCTTCACATGGCATCGAATAATTTATCTTCAGGAGAGTCGCATGACACTGCATAGATCAGAGAGGGATAAAACTTTGCTGTGGAGGAAAAATAGGTCGTGATTTGTTGGTTATCAAATTTAAGAACGTGCTCAGAGTGCTCACGCCAGTGCTCGATCTTGGCCGATTTTTTAGCAATAAACCCATCATTCAAGTTGAAACAGAGTCACTTAGTGCAGAGGGCTTACCAGTAAACGGACAGATAAGTTGGTAGAGTTTGTGAGTGTCATCTTCGTGTGAGGCCTACACCATGGAGGTGGCTATTTAAGCCGAATGTTACTTTCGGTCCTTCCTAGCCAACTTTGCCGTCATCTTGTGGAGTTATTACGGGATCTGCCTCAAGCCGCCTGAGAATGCAACTGCGGAACCATTCCGGTGACTGCGGTGACACTGGGTATAACCTAGAAGTTTCTCATCTGCCCCATAGACCACTGTTTTCAATGCCATCTGATATTAACTTCCTAACTGTCGACCCGGGTCATAAAAAAGGACCGCATTCCTCTGCTCATGGCCTCCAAAATGCTGGGTTTTCCGATTTTTATGAGATCGAGGCGTTTGGTACGTGGAATTTTCGGACACGGATTAAAGGTGAACTTTCAAAGCGTGTACGAACGGGAACATAGTCGGGTCTATGGGCGTTACCAGTCTCGACACCACAAATCGATCGCTACCGTGAACCTAGCTATGACACCTTTCACTGACTAGAATGGGGTTTAGTCTGACTGAATGTATAACCGTTTTTGGAATAACAGTTCAGAAGATGTTTGTGGCGATCATGAAAGCACGTTTTGGTGACAAAGAGTCGTAATTGATTAGTAAAATCCAACAATCACTCATCCTTGTCACACCGAGAATCAAGCCCAAAACCGCCTATAGGATGACTGTTTGTGGAGTAATCAGGTTCAATCCAGAGTAAAGTGCGAAGTTATTCCTGGCATCGTCATTTCCCGAGGGTCTGAGTCAGGAATTTGAACTTCAGATGGAACGCAGATATCAACGTTTTACTAATAAAGGATGAGCGCCGTCAGCATGCAATACCAAGAGTCCGTTTCCGACTGATTAATTCAGCTGGCATACTATACATCTGCACCCCTGAACGAGGGTTGCAGAGCGTGTTGGTTAACCGAATGCCGTACTTTTGTGGTCAGACCTATTTTCATGAGGTTTCTTCGGAATTAGAGCCTGGATGGGTCCCCTACAGCCACTTGGATTGTTTGTTCGATTTTTGTCCAACGAGGTCGTTGCTCAACGGTTGGAGCGTTGGAAGTCTGGTCATCGGATCACGGGTTCAAGCCTCGGGTGTTGCACCACCTGGGGTTGGGTATGACTGGCTGATGACGGCTAATCAGCCAGCAAATGGCATTCCCATCTCCCTTATCTTTTCCTGCAATATTCACCCTGCTCTAATTTAATCACCCATGTCGGAGGTTGGTGTGATGATAACTTCGCCACATGGCACACCGTCATTAGTATTTGAGAGATATGTTTGCCTGCGCGCTCCTCAAGTGGCTGATTGCTTTGGTCAAACGGAGTCTCAGCACTGAATATGGGTTCGGGAGGTCATTGCACATTTTAGTAGACTGGGAGCCTGTTCACCATTAGCAATACACTCGCGGCCCACCTCTCGCAAGAAGCTCGGCCCCATCAGCCTTATATGTGTGGTCGGGTCTCACTAACAGAGCGGTGACATGAACAATGGCGTCATTGTCCCGCACTGCTGACGCATGTTCGGCATTCTTGTCCGGAGCAGTCTTCCAGTTTCTCCAACGCAGTTGCATTCCCCACAACTGCACCAGATCCGATAAAGGGCTCCAGATGTTTCTTTCTGCGGAAGTGAAACCTTTGGGCTTATTACCTGATGTCTATTGGTTGCCTCCGGTCTGTGTGTTACTCCAACTCTATTTTCTCTGACGGGTGTTCAGAGAAAATGGTCACCCTCGGAACTTCGTCAACTGGCGCATGCGCAAACGAGGCGACCGAAAAAATCGCCCGACTCCAAATTTTGGCGAGCGATTCCATATATCAAAATTGTCTCTGAGGCCGTCAGCCATCTTCTTTCAGCACTTGTAGTTGGAGTCACACGGCCACCGAAGGTAACCATTAGGCATAAGGAGACCAAAGGACCCACTTTGATGACCTGCCCACCCCATATTCAGAGCTGAGGCCTTGTTTGGCCAAAGTAATTAGACAATCAAGGAGCGTGCAGGTGAACACATTTTCCAAAGCCAATGCCGGTTATCCAGGTGGCCGAGTTATCATCCGGCTAACGTCCAACACGGGTGATGAAATTTTGGCAATCAAGGACTTTTATGCCGGCCATCAAGCAGTTAGCTCACAAGAGCGCAACCATCCTCGATGAAGGGGAGCCGTTAAGTGTCCTAGGTATGCAGTAGCATAGCGACTGCATCCTTTAAATACTGTAACTCCCTGCGTACGAATTACCCTATAGGATGCTGTCTCTGAAGATGATTTCGAGATGACATCGGAAATGTCAGGTGAATAAAGTCCGAGCAATCGCGTCTACTCCTTCTCACTTACCTTCCTAGAATTCGCATATTTGCTGGTAAAGTGCAACGGTCTTCTCAATCCTTAATTCCAATGAGTGAAAACCTTTAAAATAAGTGAACACATGTGCGTACAAATAAGTTGTAAAATGGGACTATATTATTTGACCTGGCCCTCCCTATCGAATATACTAAGCCACGGACCTCTAGGCAGAAAATTGACGTAAAAATGGCCGTATCAGCAACCGCCATGCCTTTACAACATTATTGCACTTAGTCCTTAAAAAGGCAGTATACGGTCATTTTACAGAGGGCTGGCCTCAGCACGTGCTGCGTAAATTCTGGTGTAACCGCAGTTGCTTATCGATTTTTTCTACCGCCTTTATAGTGCAGTAAGCACCACAAAGAGCTTTAGTTCTAGGTCTTCAGGGACCAGTCCCGTAGAACAAGCTGCCTAAAAGGATTAGCCAGACAGCTAAAGAAGCATGGAGGAATGCTTTTTGAGAGTTAGCAGACAGTGAAAATCGGGAACGAAAAAAGGCAGTAAAAAACGGCATCAGTCATCACAGACACAGTGAGGAACAATTTGGTGCCCGTGGAGCGTGGCGAGGGGGGCTGCCTGCGCAACATTTGCACCAGTTGTCCTTCTCACGCAGACTATGTTCAAAGGGTGAAAATTTAGGTAACCAGCAAGTAGATGTACTACAGTAGTCAATCCAATCCAGTCCACTCGAACGTGCCACTCCAGGCGCGGGGACCAGATTTCCAAGTAACCCCGCGTCTCTCAACGCAGAAAGTTGCCAACAATGCCTCCAGCAAGGGAAATCCTGGCAGCAGGATCTTCAGTTCGGAGGACCGAGCTATCACATCAGATGAAGAAATCTCAAGCCATGCATATAAGCGTTTCTTAAGAGGTTTGAAAGCACATCACACTGTGAGATATTTTACTAGCTAATAGTTGCCCAATTCAAACAGTCAATAGGTTTCCAAGAATGAACCATGATCACTGGAAAATGCGCTTTATTAGCCTGAAGTTTCGGATTCTCTCTCGAATCCATCATCGGAGACAAGCACAGAAAAGGATAAAAGAGGGCTCAAGGGGCGCAGTACTTGTAGGGCGTGATGGTCAGATAAGCAATGCCTACTGTATTGGGCAGCCTTTGTGTTCATCACTGGGACCGGTAGTTGATGCGAGGATCGCTCGTCCGTCCGTACCTGAGATGTTAGTGACCGCGACTTCATCACCTTTGTCGATTCTTGGTGAGAATGTAGGCCTCACCGACCATTCGCGTTTGGGGAAGTCTGCCAGTTTCTCCAATTTAGTTGCTGTGTCCGAAAGTCTGCCAGATCTGGTAAATGACTTCAGACGTTTCATGTTGTGGCATTGGGTCTTTCGGTCACAGGACCTGGCGCCTGATGGCTGCCTCCAATCTGTGTACAGATCCAACTGACTAGTAGTGTAAGGAGGCGGCTGACAGCTTCCGAGAAATTTCTGCACGTACGGGAGCGCTCGCCAAAAGTTGCGGCCGGTCGAAGATTTTCCCTCGTCGCGTTTACGCATACAGCGGCTGACGACGTTGCGCGGATAACGATTCACTCCGAGGACTCGACGAATGTATTTTATTTCAGCAACCTTATCTTCCGGTTCACTGCAATTCACCTGGACCCGCCGGTATAACGCCCTTACGCAACTGCGGTTGCAGCTGATTGTGTTTTTACTGTTGAAGTCCAGTACTTGACTCGTATTGGTCGCTTCTCTGGGAACTAGTTTTTAGACCACCACAAGCTTTTCGATAGACGTAAAAGGAGGGAAGCTAGTTGCTCTCTTCCTCCCAAGAAGGTTACCATAAGCTCCTTTACCGATGTGTCGTTAAGTCCCTGTCTCACGTGATTCCGATGTCCATGCATACGGTTAGGTCATGCAGACGCAAACGCTAGTCACAGGCCTTTGTGGTCACTAAGTTTGATGCAATAACACAGCCCGTTTTGGTGGCCTTACAACTCATTTGAGAAACATTCCTTCTACTTCTACTACTACTACTACCGTACTACTTTTACTACTATTACGACTCGAACCACCAGCATATTTTGAGCTGTCACCAACGATCTCGTCCGTCACTGTTCCGAAGGCACTATTCAGGCTTGAACCTCAACTAGTCCAGATCAAGGTTAACTGTTTTATCTTTTTCCTTAAACGCACAATGTTGTAGCTGCAGTAAACTTGCTGTCGGTGTATTGAACAACTTTTTATGAAGGTTTGCTGATTTCAAACCAGACGCCAGAAGGGATACCACATCACTTATTTGTGTGAATAACTAATAATGGTACACAGCAACAATGCGAAAAGAAAAATGGCGCAAATGCAAATGCCTTTTCAGTTAGAAAGAAGACGTTGATTTTAGGTTTTCCTCCAGAAGAACGGAATCAACGAGACACCAAGGGGATGGTCACTTTTATTCTTCTCCCCCCCCCCCCCCCTTGTATGTCAGTCATCCCGAAACCCAGATTCATGCGCATTCATTCCAACCTCCTACTATTAAGCCACGGGCCCATTATCCTGTCGTTTGCAATCGGAAGTCCTGGCTGACAGCGATTGATAAAAATTCAGGAATAATCCTCTCACTCCCACCACGCCTTTGCATGCATTTTTTCTACTTACTTACTCATCACTAAATGATCGACTTTCAGCGCACTAGCTTAAAGGGGTGAGCATACCTTGTTACCTGATCCATAAGTAAGTCCTCCACGATAATAGCACTTAATTTAAAGCCTGTTGGAGCAATAAAAAGCGATTCAGTCTCTGGTCTACCCTCCCAATTGAAACCTACGTAGACTGTTGGGGAGTATGTTTTGCTTCATCTGAGGCATTTTAGGACAAACGCTGTTCCCGAAGAATAACATGAGCAAGATGTCCTCAGTGAAAGGACTATTTGAATTTCAGGAATCTCAGGTGAAAACTCACATCAGTTAAACCTGCACAAAGGGGAAAGCATATTGAAGAGGAAATCGATGTCCAAAATGGTAGTCTCAACAAATGTTCTCTGCTCCAGGCAGGAACATAATGCGTTGACGTATTTTAGTGCAAGTTAGTCGTGCCCTAATATAAGCGGTTTTTTTGTAAAAGTGAGTTTGGTAATTGATAAAGACAAGGCCTATCGCCTTTTAGATCAAGTTCCAGACGTGAAGCTCTCAAATTCAAGAAGACTTACAATGACTACCGCTGCATACTCGACGAGAGTTACTTCAGGAGCCGAACCGTAAGCCTGCTTGCTCCCTTCGGTTCCTCACTTCAGCAGAATATTCTCAAGCCAGCTCTGCACTGGGACTTTGACCTTTTCACCCTGGAACGATTAACTGCAGGCTTTCCACTCCTCCACATGGCAACATACGTGTTTGAAAAGAACAAATTCTTGAAAAAATTTGGATTAGATTTTTTTGAAATGCAGCGCACCTTAAGTAATACGGCAGTGCCTGAGGTTGACCACTTTAGAAGCCATTGAAGACCTCTATCATGAAACCAATCCCTACCACAATGCCCTGCATGCAACCGATGTTGCACAGGCCTCCTACTGTCTCCTGAAGGAACTCAGGGTTTGATTCGAGCAGTCTTATTTCCAAATTCCCTTTACAGGTCAAGAAAATTATATCTTCCTTCGACTTTATGTGCTCCATCCTTGCTGCTCTCTGCCATGACATTGACCATCCAGGTGTCAACCAGTCTTTCATCCTTAAACTCGCGACAAATGCTTGCTATGTTTTATAAGGCATGTCTGTTGGCACACGAGGGTCGTTTAACCCCGTTAGTTTTTAGGATTCACTTGCTGGAGAACCATCACGCTAATGTCAGTATCGCCATCTTCTCGCGGACCCGAGTATTTAAGGGGTTCTCGCTACGACGGTGGTAAGTTCTGATAGGACATCTTTATACGGTTTTCGGAGGTTTAAACACATGCTTTAAGAGGCAGTGGAAGATGTGATTGCTAAAATGGTCTTTTGTTTGCCAGAAATGCATCCTTGGTTAAGCCGGCCTATTTCTTTTGGGGCCCTCCTTACCAGGAAGCTTCTAGTGCTTACACTCAGTTTATTTCAGTTCAGTAATGACGATAGGCAATGCCTTGAAAACCCTATTCTTTACATGCCAGTGCATCACATACATCTGTGTACGTGCTGTTAACAATTTCAACTACAAAATATTATTTAGAAATATAAGTAGCATTAGTAGATGGGCACTAAGTGATCGGTTACAGGACTCATTTGTCCCGTTGCGCCTTTGGGCTCACTCTAGATCCCCGAAGGCAGCCGCAGAGTGGCTAGTTATATAGGCAGAATTTCAAAGACAAGAGAGACTGGAATGGCCATTTCTGGCCTCTTAGCCGTCATCAGCCAGCCATACACAACCCCAGGTGCTGCGGTGCCCGCGGTTGGCTGGTGCTGGCTGGCTGGTTGATGACGACTTATAAGCCAGAAATGCCTGTTCCAGTTTCTCTTGTCTTTTTTTATTTATATCATTCTGTATGTAGCATTGTTTTTACAACTAACTCATGTCAGGAGTCTGAATGGTATTAGTTCGTGTTCAGATAGTCGAGGGAAAACAAGGGACGCATAATTGTCCAAGTGATTCTTGAAAAGCTGTAGGGACGTCTCCTCCAAAAATGATTGTGAGAGATCATTCCACTGTTTTACTACCCGTTGCGCGAAGAATTCGGAGCGGGGGTTTAGCCCTGACATTTTCGTGCACACATTTCCTGTCCACGAAGATGAGGCGAGAGGTGCCACTAAAACATGTCCTCAAAGTGCAACCTTTGCTCAAGGCTGTGTATTATCTTGTAACCTAAGATATGATCACCTCGTTGCTGTCTGTAACACAGCGGAAATGCAATTAGACATTCCTGTCTGTGTATATAAGAGTTGTATTTTAGACCTTATACTTTCTCAAGATATATTTATCTTCGACGAGCCATGGCCACCACGCCTGCATGCCATATTCTAGATGCCATCGAACGACGGTGCCATAGACTTTACAAAAGTGATCTTTATCGGAAGCTCCAACCGTCCTTTTGATAGCTTGCAGTGCTCGTTTCCTTTAATTTTTCCTTCTGTAGGCGCTCTCTCACTCACACGGTCAAAACCCTCATTTTGGCCACAGACATTGCAAGACAGTCGGAATTCCTGCAGAGATTCGAGGTAAGATAGCACAGCTTCGGGCAGCACCGAATTTGGTAGAGTTTTAACAGAGCAAGAAACGCGAGGAAGGAGGGTGAGGAGTACAAATGGACACCTGAGGATGTTCTCCTCGTGCAGCAAGTAAGCCCCGCACTCATGGCCCTCATCCGCGCAGATTGCTATCAAATGTGCAGACATATCGAATCCCTGCAGATCATGGGAGGTTTGCTCACTCTGGGCTAGTTTCATCACCGAGGAGTTCTTTAAACAGGGGGATCGAGAGAAGAGGCTGAACCTACCGGTCCTACCGACAATGGACAGAGAAAATACTACGAAAGCCAAGGTTCAAATTGGTCAGTTTTAGCTCTTCTTGCTCTTATGTTTCTCTCAATAAGTACCCAGTCGATACGATCCTTAGTTGAATCCTGGTCTCTTTCAGCTGCTTTAAGGTTAGTTCTCTTTTCGAAAGACTGAAAAATTCGTAAAAATAACCCGTACGTGGACTACAAAGGAAACGACTAGCGTTAGCCCGCACTGACTAGGAAACCGACGCCGTTCGGATAGTCACACACTAGGTAGACATACTGTCCTCGTTGCAACGACACATGCTCATCACGTATTGACCTCCTCTGTTACTGCTCAATCAATCACAGAAAGTCCAGAAAACCAGTGCCAGGTGCAAAAACACAACCACTGCACCCAACTCAACCTCGAAGTATCTAAGGTCTAAGGTTCAAGCAAGCAAAAAATTGAGCAGAAATGTAAAACATCACTCTCTCGACTAAGGAGACACGCTTTTTGGAACAAAAAGCTTTATTCGCTTGATTTTTCCTGCCTGAGGATTAATTCGAGCGAGAAACCAACATTTAGGTGAATAAAGTTCGTGTTCCAGTGGCTGCTTCCCTGAGCTCGCCTCTTGGCTCTCTCTGGCAAGCAACTGATGCGAGCACCCAGCAATGATTGTCATCCACACTTGTGGAGGAGGAGGAGGAGGAGGGAAGGAGGAGGAGGAGGAGGAGGAGGAGGAGGAGGAGGAGGAGGAGGAGGAGGAGGAGGAGGAGGAGGAGGAGGAGGAGGAGGAGGAGAAAGAGGAGGAGGAGACCCATGCTAGATTGATTTGTGCCTACGATAAATGCCCTGTTAACAAAAAAACAGGAGACGAAGAGAATGACTCATAACTGGAACTTTATGAACTTGAAACCCGTTAGCAGTCAGAGGAAGCGTAATTCCCTGCTTACCTTCCAGGGCGTTAAACGAGGCGGTGACTAGATCGCTAGGCCAGAAACTTAACTTTGCCACCACAGACTGCAGGCCAGCAAATTTCATTGAGGCATTTAGAACTAATGCAACAAAGAAAAATAGCTAATTTTGCACTAAAAACCAAATTTCAAGAATGGGAAATAGTCTCAGTAGAGGTATGCTACTAGCAAACCAGAGACAACGGAAAATTCCAAGCTTTACAATGGTACCACGAACCTGTCAGCTAAAAAGGAGTATGGCAATAAAGTGCCTCATTTGCAATTTCTCACTGCAGAAAATTGGATGGGAGCATCTGACATCAGACTTGTAAGAGCGCAGCGTCAAGCGTGATGTCACTCTCGTTGATTACGCACACTGAAGTATGACAGGATTCTGTGGGCGCCCTTACTCGTCGGCAACAATTTTGCCTTCACGCGTGCAGTAATATTGATAGCCGTTTGGGCGCCGACCAACCTCACCGAGTTAATTAGTGGTCATCTCGTACCCAGTTCTACATTGTTTTTGCATGAAGCATGGTGCGTTAAAACAGTCATCCTGAGACTGTACAATTTAATCTCGTCAGATGTTTATCTGTTTTTTATTTGGCAGGGCTGACCATAGCCACCAGCTCCCGGACAATTCGTATATTACCTTACTACGTAATATGACATAGTAGTATAACTAGTTTTTAAGTGTCTGAAAGCGAGCAATGGTTAATGGTTGTCGTCAGGATTTGGCGTAACGGTTGTGGTTATCTCCGTCCTCTAACGCACCGATATATTGTAGCGTTAACCACTGTTTCAAGCTCCATAACCCTAGATCCATACTCACTTGATCAGAGTCTCACTCTAGCTACCTCAGTTAGTTCGACCGTCGTAGTCCGACGGTGTCCACCGTATGATCCACAGAAGGGTCGTACAGGGGTGTTGATTTGGGCGAAAAGTAGTTTTAAGTTATATTAGACGTGCCCTGCATCGACCGCATACTCTCTTCCCGGTGTCAAGACACAATCAAAGCGACCGGATGCGGGGTCGGGCGCAGATGAAGCATCCCCCACGGAGTGGGAGAGTGGCGGTGCGGCATGAGCCTGCCCTACGCATGCCCATGTTGGGCACGTGCACCCCCATGTTCGTCATTTGTTATGTGACTGCATCCCAGAATAAGAACTCCTACGGCACTCTGATTTGGCCCCTGTGTTGTTCCAGTGCATCTACCACGTGGCCCGATTAAGGGGCACATGGCGCCGGCATACATAACCCTGCGCAGTCACCTCCGGACTGGCGTCACTGATGTCTGATTTTCCCCTGCTCCCTATAAATCGCATGGTTATTGTTGCTGCTTTTATCTCTGACGATGGAATCCAGTAAGAGTTGGAAAGCCAAACGAATAAAGCCATGATTCCGGCGAGCGAACAACTTCGTTCTTCTTTACCTAAGCATGGTAAGAAATACAGAATGTGTGGGATTCTTGGATCACGGTAATTTGTGGTTCACTGGTACATTCATTATGGGTATCGGTGGCTGCAGCTGTCTGTGAAATTTTAGTGTCTGCTTGACGCCAGAATGGCAACCTTAAACATAGTAATTTTCATGGTGCACTTTCTGCCTTCAGGTTTCATAAAATTTTTGGTCATCCCGCTCTACACTAAGTGGAACGACTTCATGCGCAACAACTTCACTCGTGCCCTGCTGCAGGTATGCAATCAGAACCTCAGTCGATGGGAGGCGAAGGATGCCGAGGCCTCAGCGGGCACCAGAAGGTCGCAGAGGTTGACGAGATAACAACAACAGATTCTTAAAAACAACAACAGTTCCCCTCCTGCTTTTGCCATTTATTTCCTTATTTTGAGTTTTACATGAAACCGGTGCGGGAAGAGAAAATGAAGGCTATTGGGACATTATTTTTGTTGAAATCCAGAGGCATTTTGTCTTAAACGAATCATTTTGTCGATCCTCTTACCACCCTCCCCCCATACTGCTTCTGTGTTCGCAGACGAAATGTCTGATAGTTTATTTTCAGACGCAACTTGTGCAATTGGTTTGAGATTTATATGCTCCAACACAGTCTTCATACCAGCCTGCACTCCCACTGTTGGCTGTGTCGATGTCATGTGCGAACTTTGCTCCGCAGCCTCGTTTGCTTAGAGGCTTTTCGGAGAGTGCAGCCATGTGTGCGCCGTTCAGCAGCATCGAGCGAATGTTGTTCCCTTTGGAAAGGCCACACTCTTTACCCATGTGCGTTAGTTGTTTTTTCGAGTCACCTGCGTCACCTGCTCGTAGAAAAAATTTCTCATTTAGGGCTTGACACTCACTAACGTACTGTATCTGTAAACATAGCAAATGAGGTTCAAACGAAGTCCTTGAAGGGTCCTGAGAGAAGGCCACGAAAAATTTGCTTCACACAACACTTACGATAGTTCAAACGCTGCATGCGACGAAACCGACCTCATCAACCGCGTGCCCGATAGTGTGTGGTCGTGGCGCCAGGGGACTTGTGCTTGAGTTAGTTTCTAATGAAACAGACTGGCGCAGCATCGATCGCACTTCCTTTCCGCTTTCACTCATCTGGCTCTGAGGGTTGGACATTGTCAAAACAACCGAAGTTGAGCTCGGGCTTCTGTACGTAGGCCGCACTTGACCATAAATAGCGGGCTTGTACGTGAGGCCTCGAAGCCCATGTGTGTGTGTGTGTGTGTGTGACTGTCATAAAGGCCAGATTAAGAGGTTTACATTACGGCCTAGATCTCAGTCCCGAGAAAGGCCCAATTATATCCTTATTTGGCCCATAATTTTAGCGCATCATTCAAGTCATTACACTGGGGTGGATTTTGAGGTTCGAAGTAGTGTTTTTACTCAGAACGCTGTAATCATCCCGCCCAGTTCCGTTTGCAGAATGAGGGGATAAGCACCAGTAGAAGTTATGCATTCGGTTTGGAAACCCAGTGGTAGTCAGTAGCCCCGACGCGCGGCAAGCTCAGAGCCTGCATGCGCGTCCAAGAGGGTGATGCGGGCGTGAGTGAATAAACGTCATGTCAGAGTAATCCTGCGACTGCTTGGTCAGTTGTTGTGTGGTAGCCGTTTGTAGGCGCCTGCTATTGGCTGTCCCCGAGGCTGTAGGCGTGCGTTGTCCGGCCGCTCGAGAACTGGTCACGTGGCCTCTTGCGCAGCGTGGGCTTTCCCAGTGTTGGCCTCAATTTCAATTCCCTTTCACGTGCATCAGTCGGCTGTCCAAGCCTCTTTACCAGTTGTTGCTGGCTTTGACCCAGTGGATGCCGCGGTAGGAAAACCTATGTGTAATAATGTCAGCACACACTTGTATGGCGGTATTTATTGGTTTGCACTGTCTCTGCGCCATTAGATAAACGCGTGCCGTAAGCCAATATGACCCCAATTTGCTTCAGCGCATCTGCAGTGCAGATCGTTGTAGATAAACCTGCAAATATGATCGTGTGTACTAGTAAAACCTAAGCAGTACCAAACGAAAAGCTGTCTCAGTTGGCGTAATGCGGATCGACTGCCTAAGAAGGCAAGGGAGACTGAAATGGCCATTTCTGGCTCATTAGCCTAGGGTGGGGCACCACCTGGGGTTGGTTTTGACTGGCTGATGGCGCCTCATGAGCCAGAAATAGCCATTCTAGTCTCCTTTGTCTTTGTCGGCATCCATAGTCTGCCGTTTCTACTACTAGTCGCTATGCGGCTGCTGGCTCGAGAGAGATTCCCAAGGCAGAATGGGACGAGCGAGCGGTTATTAATGAATGCAGTGATGCAGCTCGTAAGTTTCACTCTTCTAATTGTTTGACAGACCTAGTTAGACGAGCAGACGCTGCTAAACAAACATCCAGATGTAGCCAGTTATCTATCCATATTTATAGGGCCGGTTCTAATGAATATGCTCTCCCTCTGCAAGCAAACATATGCAATATATGTGGACCACGTTACTACCAGTGCTCTTCATCTGAATCTGTCTAAATTAGACTGACTGAGCACAGTGCTAAGATATTGAGGTTTTAACGTGGTATGACTTGAGCTGTGGTCATATACCAACAACCGGCAAAACAACAAGCCCGTGGTACAGTGGTTTAGATCATTGGACTTCCAATCAACAGGTCCCAGGTCCGAGCCTCAGGTGGTGCACAACCTGGGGTTAGCTGATGATGGCTAATGAGCCAGAACTGGCCATTTCTGTCTCCCTCGTCATTATCGGCAATGCGCATTTACAAGCGCAGGCTTTGCCATTTGACGAATATTCCTATAAAACCGCTAAAAGCAAACTGGTATGTGCGGGTTAACTGAGCAAGACAAAAGAAGCACAGTGCTGTCTTCTTGCATGCGTGACGCCGCCGGAAATCTGTCCAGTACAACGGAATGGTGCAATAAGTATTCGCAGTGAGGATGAGCGAAAGCAGTGCTTATAATCAAGGTTCCCTGTACGATGTCTTCCGCTTCAGCATCCATCTTTGCTATTTAATTGGCAAGTGGTTTCGCTTAATTAAAGGAATTTTTCACACGAACCACCGCCTCTGATCTATCCTGTGGTCGACTCAGGGTTTTTTTAGCTCAAGACAAGGCCCCGATGGATGGCGGTGGGTGTGAATACAATGGCTGAAAGAGCCCAATATCTTACCTGGCAGTTCGACCGTCGATTTCGACGAGGTCCACCGTATGCTCCACACCAGGTGGTGCAGGGACGGTGACTTGCGCGTGAATTAGTTTTAAGTGATAGTAGCCTTGCGCTGCAGCTACCGCACTCTCTCCTCCTCCCCCACCTGAGCCCGGTGTCAAGACAGAGTCAAGAAGACCGGAGATGGGAGAGGGCGCAGGTGGCTGGCGCGGCCGGAGCCGCCCCTGGGCGTGCCACCACACCTGGCTCGGATCCCACGGAGTGGGAGTGCCATAAAGGCCACATTAAGAAGGAGCCATTGCAGCCTGACTCTCAGTCCGCCAGTCAGCCACTCCACACAAAACACACATTGGGCTGACCACGCGGTCCGAGTTATCCCATCAGTTGGCAACCTTCCAAGCCACGGCTTTTAGCGCACCGTGATAGTTTCAAGCGCGTCAGATTGTTTATAGTGAGGAAAATACGCTGAGCTCTCGACCTCACTCTCCCCCACCCCCACAATCAGACCACTGTCCGAGCCGGTCAGTTGTCTGATGCGGAAGCGGGCGCAGCTGCTGGTGACCTCGTCTACGTGTACTACGTACACGACCTGGCCCCCCAAACACAAGCACCAGGATTTCACAGAACAGGGGGTTGAACGGCTTACATCTCACATGTGTGAGATAGCCAGAGGTCACGTTAAGAAGGAGCCATCGCAGCCTGACTCTCAGACCACCAGTCAGCCACTCCACACAACACACATTGGACTAACTGCGAGGTCTGAGTGTTATTGTCAGTTGGCAACCTTCCAACCGCGGCACTCAACGTTACCGCACTCTCTTCTCCTCCCCAACCTGAGCCCGGTCTCATGACACAATCAAGAAGACCAGAGATGGGAGAGGGCACAGGTGGCTGGCGCGGCCGGAGCCGCCCCTGGGCGTGCCACCACACCAATATCTTACCTAACAGTGTCACCATCACATGGCCCCTGAATACAGGAATGGTTGGATCAAATGAGTGGGGTTCTGATTGCGTAGAAGTGAGACATACCATTTAGGTCGCATTACCTCTGAGTTGTTACAGTCCTACTCTTGTTCCAACGGGAGATTGAGTTAACCCATTGGCTGCAAGAACTCAAATGGAACGCGTGTCACATACATGCACCCCTGTAGTAAAGGCCTCACGTGGTCTCCGCGCAGCCCGACTAACAGGTGCCACTAGTCAGTGTGGCACACGTGTTTGGTCAGCGTAACAGCAATGCAGCCCATTTTCCAGGGGACCAGTAGCGCAATGCTGTTCAGAATCGGACCAGTAGTTGTTTTGAACCAACTTTTCCCGTAGCTCAGGGTAGATGTAGAAGAGGAGATTGTCAGGGAAGCCGTACAAGTCTTCATCATTTTAAATGACCGCGTGTACACGACGCCCCTTCATTACTCAAAATTGGCAAATTCCAAGTTATTCTTGTAGCCGGTAAAAGATAACTCGGATCGGAAATTTATCAGTGGAATTTGACAGATGTCCAGGCAGCGCGTGCAAAGCCGTGGTATGGCACGCCAAATGCCTTTTAAGGTAAAATGTAGCGTTGACTATGGAGCGCTGTTAATAATGCTTAACTGCCACCACTGCCTTGCGTCTAGGTTACTTGTACAAAAAACTTGAAGCGAGAACCTCTGCGTGGTTGTCGAAGCACACACAAAAGTTCCAACCAAGTTCGTTAAAAAACGCTCGACGCAACCATCACTAGCGCAAAGACGCCAGAGGGCTCCACAATCGCGGTCCGGTTGTAAGGGTGAATAGGATACGAGCTGAGTTACACAGTTGAGATTGGATCCGAGGTATTGAGGGTTGGAATGTGAAGACATTCATCGAACCTGGTATCCAAATTCGGACTTTGCGCTGTCTTCGTCAGTGCAACGTAGAGTAGGAACCCTCGAAACAGGCACTTTGAAAATCAAAATTCCAAGCAACCCAGGTGATTCTTCTGGGAGACACACTGTGGTGATCATTATTTCGCAACAGACACATGACAGTTCGACCTTCGTAGTCCGACGATGTCCACCGTATGCTCCATGGGAAAGTGAAGCAGGGACGGTGACTTGCGCGTGAATTAGTTTTAAGTGATAGTAGCCTTGCGCTGCAGCTACCGCACTCTCTCCTCCTCCCCCACCTGAACCCGGTGTCATGACAGGTTTTGTATCGTCAAGAAGAACATGATGACGAATGTCCATGCTCATCTCAACTTGATCTTCGAAGGAATACAATTAACGAGGGAAGAAGGACAAGAGCAGCAGCTCCCCTTCTCTGATGTGCTTGTCAGGCGAAGTTTTAACGAGGAAGTAGAAATGGCTGTCTACAGGAAGGCGACGGACACCACGCAGCTTCTCAATTTTCACAGCAACCATCCGGTGGCTCACAAACGAAGCTGTGTGATGACACTGGTCAAGCAAATCCAGACTCGCTGAAGCAACCAGGAAAAAAAGAACGCTTGGGAGCGACGGTGGTAGGCCTACATGCAAGCCCACGCCACTCCCGTCACTTGCACTCTTGTCTTCTTTACTCTGTCTGGACACAGGATGAAGGTGGGTGAGAGAGGAGAGAGTGCGAGAGGTGCCTTGCAAGGATGATATCACTATTATTGACTAATGTCCACGCAAGTCACCGTCCGTCCATGCACCATGCTCTAAGGGCACACGGTGGACATAGCAGTCTGAAATGGTTGAAATTGCGCATCAAAATGATGATGATGATGATGATGATGATGATGATGATGATGATGACGACGACGACGACGACGACGACGACGACGAGTTTCTTCGTATCGGCCTCACTTTTTCGCTCTCACGTTCATTGTCTGTGCCCGTCAATGGAATGGAAAATTGGTTTGCTGCGAGGGTTTGCACCTGGTCCTCCGCTCGACAAACGCGGACTTCCGCAAGCTGACAGTTCTCACGCAAGCGGAGTGTGCACATTCTCTCATGTGCTGGTGAGAAACACTTAGGCGGACAGTCGTTGTATGAACAATGTGTAATCTTTCACTGGTGGCTGGTGTGCGTACGCATGCAACCCGACGGCTACTTAGAGCCTCAGAGAGTTTTTGTGTGCCCTTACATTGGGTCAGAATTGGTGGCATCACCACCACCACCACCGCGGCCGCCACCACCACCACCACTACTACTATGACGACGGACGATGCAGTAAACATAAATAAATAAATACACTTTGCACAATGCATGAAACACTCGTTTCTTGTCGATAGCCATTGTCTCGCTGGTGTACATTTGTTTACTAGGACGGCAGAGTATCGTGAAAGATTACATACATCCAATGAGGCCATAGCGAAGTCTTTGACGTCAGCTGGCCTTTCCACTAGCTTTGGAGTGCAAGATCGCTCATTGCCACCGGGCGGGAAGTGCGGCTATGAACTCAAACCGTGTCTGTCAAAACCACTCGAGGAGTCGCAGTCAGTTCTACCCTCGATCCAACTAAAATGGAGCGCTCCTTTTTAGGAACTGTGACGAACTTCACGTCAAAAATTACTTACCGCGATATATTTAGCTGAATATTTTTACAAACAGTCAGTGGAACCAGAATATCTCAATTTCCATGGCACATCTAGGACTTCAATTGAGCTCGTGGAACACACAGGACCGAATCCATAAAAAAGACACCAGCAGCGAAACTGAGCCATCCCATCGACGTCACGTTGGCAATTATCCAAGAATACTCACCTCGTCATACCGTTCCAACACATCCCAGGCTCTCAGTGGTCTCAAAGGACACATGCAGTTGTGTCACAGCGTGGGCGCAACAGATGACCAAAAAGCAACCTGAATTCAGGCAAACGTACTGGTCTACAACGACCAGTGCTTCTGAAGATGTACACAAAATCCGAGTGGGCTCAGGGACGGTGATTTAGGCGAGAATAAGTAGATTTTTCAGCATGTATCGCACCTTTTCCAACCTCAGCAACCTGCACCGTTTCAAGACAGAGCCAAGAAGACCGGCTGTAGGATAATAGCAGGTGGCGGGCCCGATGTAAGCCTAGGCGTTCCACAACAATCCCCCATTATGCGGCAGTTGATCTGGCTCCGCGTTGGTCACAGCAGCGTGGACAGCTGTGGAGGCACTGTTTTCCTAAAAATAATCCCTAACGGCAAACCTAATTTGATCAGTCTATTGATCCTAGCGCGCAATAAACAAAATATTGTGCTTCTGTGTACAACATTCGGTAGACATTGCTTATATGGCCCCTCTAAGCACGATACGGAACGAGGGACGCCTCCTGCGCATAATTCAAGGAAGGGTCAAGATTCCCGTCTTCTAACCCTAACACTATTCCTAACCTTATCCTAAAACATAGTCTTCATTTTCGCCCAAACCCGGCGGTTAACGCTAACCCCAAACATAACCGTAAATTAAGTTAACGTCAACCTTAACCATAACCTTAAACCTTGACCTAAGTCTAACCCTAAACACAAGCCTGACCCTTTATCCGTGGAGTTTGGTGAAAAGACGACTGTATTGCGGATAGTTCCTGTTCTCATGTTCTGTTTCGAGAGCCATGGATTGCGGGCTGTTTCTGTTCTTATTGCGGGCAGTTCCTGTTCTCATCTTTTGTTTCGAGGGCCATGGATGTCATCCTCACCCAATTTTCAGCTTCGACACCTTGCAGCCGGTGTAGGTGCACCAGAAAGTGATCAGCTGGGCCATCATACCGGAGTAGTTTGGTCGGACATGACCTTGCAGACGCAGTATTTCGCAGCAAGCCAAACAAGTGCTCACGCCCTCCAGGTTGCAGAGAGCTTTGCGCTTAATTCCAGAGGATAAAGCGCTGTGATTTAGTGTCGGGGTTATAAGGATTTCGATTATGGTTTGAAAGTTAGAGCTGGGACATGTGGATTAGGTACCCCTGGAATGTAGCGCAGGATCACCTGCCATAATAGGGAGGTACCTATTTCCGTGTCCAACATCAAACTGTGATAATCTTTTTTTTTCAGCCTCTCGAGTTCAGTCACTTTTTAGTTTGTAAGCATCACCAAGAAAATGCACGCTCAATGTTTCGAGACATTTGCGCTCCATGTCCACCATTATTACAAGGAGTTAATTTGTAAATAATTAATGTGCTTCAAACCTACTATGAGCTTGTTTTTGAATTTGACAGATAGCGCGCGCGCGAGAGAGAGAGAGAGCAATACGTCTTATTTTGGAAGCATAATTACAAAATTTTCAGCAAAGGAGCCTCCATTCACCACGGATAAAAATTAGTACGTCAAAGTGATAACACCGGAAGATGGCAAACGATACATAATGACCGAAAGCTGTCAGTCTCGGCATCATGAACGGTCAGCTGTGAACGAGTCGCAAAATTTGCTCCCGATTGTTCTCCTTCAAACCGGTGCTGGTGCCATTTGCAATTGACCTCATTACCGAAGTAAAGACAACCAGTGGTAAATAGCATAAAGGCGCTATTGTGAAGCTGTTTATCGTCCAGTGCGACGGACGACATATGGTGCCCAGACCAGGCAGGCATACAGCAAGCCTAATTTAATCAGTAAATTTTAAGGACGGTCTCACGCTTTATTGTACTTTTAATTTGTCGACAAGAAACTTGCCACGGAAGGCTATGAGCTATGTAAGAGTCATGACCATCGATTTGACAATAATCTCCTCAAGATAAATTTTTGAACGGGAAGGGAAGGATGGCTTCAACTGAAACAGGCCAATCACCATGCGAATTACTGCTCCTTTGTACTCAACGACCTGTCCAAAGGATGCGGCGGTTACCTGAATATGGAACAAAAGCTGTTTATAAAACAGATTAAAGAATGGGATAGTGCTTCCGAAGTTTGGAATTTTCAAAAATACTAACTAACCTGAATCAATTCAGGTTTTCAAAGCCTCACAATGGCTAACTGGCATTTTGGTTCGACGGAGCTTGTCTGTGTGATCCTTTTGGCAATACAAAGAATAATAATAAAGTTACTTATAATAAAGTTACTTTGTCCCAGACTACAGGAAAATTTGGATCTGGATTGGAAAGCCGGAATAGGTAACCTTCATTGCATTTAGCGTCAGTTCACCTGTATTACGGGGGGAGAGACAACAAGGAACTTAAGCGATCCCCTATCTGGTGCACTTACACCGCAAACGAAATGATTGTTTGAATTTTCTAAGGCAGAAGTCTCAAAAGATTTTAAGCTTTTCCACTATAGTTGCTCTGGTGCGAAAAACCCGTTCGAAATGGCTCTGCATTAGTTAAAAGAAAGGACGGAGCATTTTTTCAAAACAGAGACCTGATAAAACTCAAGGTTCTGGTTTGCCAGCGCCCTCCGCAGTCATCTATACCCCGACCAGCAATCGAAATCCATCTCAGGAGAAGAAGAGCAGTTGGTGTCGGATGAGTAGGAGGACTAGGCGAGGCGTTGGTTGCAAAGATATGGTATGCAGCCGGGGTGAGCAACAGATAATGCGCGGAACTTGTCTTACGGGAATTAGTGATAATAGAGGTTGTACGGGTGAGGCCCTAGGACGCAGGTCCTCAACCATAACCACAATCTTAACTATTAACATAGCCTTAACTTTAACCCCACCCTAACTCTAACCAGAGTAAGAACTTAAC
This sequence comes from Schistocephalus solidus, assembly GCA_017591395.1. NCBI lineage: Eukaryota > Metazoa > Platyhelminthes > Cestoda > Diphyllobothriidea > Diphyllobothriidae > Schistocephalus > Schistocephalus solidus. Next base: position 26,191 of record WEDG01013225.1, read on the forward strand.
CTGACGTCTACTTAAATAAGTGTAGTAGTCTTGTATATAGAACCCTCCGCGACAACATGACGTATCGCACTGCATTGGTTGCAAATCGCTGTCAAACTGTCGCAGTCGCGGGATCTTTGACATTCTAGGTTCTTTGCATGCATTTGCCTCTGATGACGAGTTTGAACAAGAGAACGGCAGCTCGATAGGGGGATTTCATTTTCCTCTCGGAATAGCTCGTTGTCGAGGTGTACCTGACTATCCTCGCTGTCGATTTCATTAAGCCCAAGGTAGACGTTTCATCATGGGCTTCGTGCGGAAACGATGCAAGACCCGATAAGCCGAAGAAAGGTCAATTTGCTGGTTGTCACCCTAAAATCACAATACTGAGGCAAGTTATCGCATTCTCACATCGCATCGAAAAACTACTTGATCACGTGAGCGAGAGGTCAGATAGTTCACAAACGTCTTGTCCGTAAGATCCCGACCGCGTCTGTCAGGCTTGTAAGTCTTAAGTCTGGGCGTAATGAAATGAAGACTCTAAGAGGCGTTTCCTTGCAAATTAATTACACTAACATCAGTGCCAGAGAATTTCAAATCGCATGACTCGTAGGTAATTAACTGCTGGCTGTCAAGACCATTGAAGCTCGCAAAAGAAGTAAAACCGGTTTAGAAAAAGCTGCCTTTCCATGTTCCGGTTTTTCAAGTACGGAATTTTAAAATGTACTTCGTGTAGTCCAGCAGTCCTTACGCGCCGGGTTTAATACACTTCGACCTGACTTTTTAAAATCGTGTATAGGCCTAAGACCGACATTCTACGCAGCCTCTGGAGGCCTAAGTAGCTAGGAACAAGTTCGAAGACAGGTATAAGGTCATCTTGCTAGCAATGAGTCCGATCATTGAACTGATAATTGCATGGTCTTGAATTTCTCAAAAGCTGAACTCGTCCTGCTGGGTATGTTTACGACTACAGCAGACCTGCGCTCGCGTAGTAGATTCACACGCGTTAGTCGTCAACACACTAATGTTTACTCCGTCCGCGTACTTCAGAAACCCTTCTGCTAGCACGGCGCTGCGGATGCGTATAAACAGCAGAAAAACGGTAGCACGGCCTTCACCACTGGGATGTCGTTTCGTCTGCCAGTGAGAAGTCACCCGGCCATTAAAGGCGAGAAGTCGTACTTGCTCAAACTCGGACCGCACTGCTCGTCCGGCGATAGCATAAAGCGCTATAAAATAGATTTATAACGCTACGATAAAGGCGGCTAAGCATGGGAAAGTGAAATTATATTTCGGGGAGGAGGGAGGGGAGGCACCAGAAGAGCGAGAGGTGAAATCACAGTTTTCGCCGAGCGACGAGCGCAAGTATGTGACGGAGAGGGAATGGCAGAGCTGTTCCACTGCAGGCGAGAACTGGCGCTCAGGCCGACGCGCAGCGGCACCGAGCGTAGGCGCGCTAGGGCACCAGGATCGGCGGGCATCGGACCGCATCCACCAGAATGACGCACGACCACTCGCGCGACAGAATGAGCCAACCAATCGGCGAGGGCCTGGAGTTGTCGACTCGGCATACGCACGGACAGTGTCCTCTGTGCCGAAGGGCCGCATGAAGGCACGTGAACCGCTAGTCCGGCCAGCTACGAGTCAACTGCTGTCACCAGCGTGTCAATGGCGGCCCGATACAAGAAGAAGACGACAAGGGTGCTGGAGTAGACATGAAAGGAGTCATGGCCATTAGGGGTCTACTTTTCAGTAGACAGCAACCTCTGAATCACCTCAGCATTAAATTTAAGGCCGAATGGCTAGAGCAGCCGACATGACGTCACTCACGCCAGCACGGCAAACCAAATGACCCACATGAGGGAATTACTAGATTTCGGTAGAGAAATTCAGCAATGCTTCAGCGTCTAACTGCTGGTAATAGTTAATAATGCTGAGCAAGGCAGAATGCTGAACAGTTAAAAATACTCTCTTTCATAAAGAGGTTATTTGAGGCCAGCAGCATAAAAAGGCAATTGCCAGACGTCAAAAGGTGCACGACATGAGCGAGGCGTACTTTTATACGGTAAGGCGATATACCTCAGGAAACTTTGACTGAAATCGAAACAGGATCTCGGTTAGAAGGAATTACTTGGATTGATGGTGCATAGTAATTAACCTATATCCTAATGTATACCGGTGAGGCCCAGGATGTCGTCTCTCGAAAGCGCATAGGTCTGGCCGCAAGCAAAAGTCAAACCCGCAGTCAAGGACTATTTACGCACCACCAGCGGTGGGCTTGGGCTCAACGTGTCATAGCCACAAACCGCGGAGGAGGTCTCACTTCTCATAAACATCAGAGTAGGGAAGTACTGAAGCCAGGGAGATGACTGGATTACCCCGAAACTGGGCGTGTGAAAGAGACTTTAGGCTGCATACGTAGCGTTGAAATCAGCTCCCACCCTTTCTTCCCGATCCTAGGAGACGATAGGTGATCGTGAGGCCTTCTTCTACGATTTAAGCGGTACACATGCTGTTCCCTACCCAAGAAAACGATGTGCCCACAACTGCCAACTGAACCCCCAACTTAATATTGAAAAAGTTTGTATGTCGTTCAAAGCTGGAGTACGTAGGACGTCAAACCTAGCCCCCACTTGAACAGATGGCGCAGGAGGATGACATATATCACCTGCACCTTACCTGTACGCCTTCAGGCTTAACAGTGCGGAACTCATTCTCCGACACCTTGATCACATATCGATCAGCCACAGCGACTTTGAGCTGACGTGAGGGTAGTACCTCGTACATGGCGCGCCAATCCCGTAGGCTGAGCTGCCGGGCGGCGAGAGAACGAATTCCACCAGCAATAGATCTGACAGGGCGTCTCCCACAGCAGTGTTGACGAGGCTGAAGAATACGCTTAGTAGGTTGTCGGAGGGAGGCTAGTAAGAAATTGTTTCTTTGCAGCCGCAGACAGCAGCAGTTAGTTCCGTGCCCGTTGGCCTATAAAGATAGAAAACCAGGAGAGTTCTGTAGATAGTAATAGGAAATATTAAAGCATCACACCACGTGTCCCTAAGTCAGAAGGTCACACAACTCTCTTTACCTGGTGACGGACAGCTCGATTGTCAACTTCGGCGCAGCACCGGTGAGGTAGACTTGCACGGCATTCCCCGGACTCTCTTGTCCCTCTCGTAAGAAGCTACCAGAGGTAAGCTCTAAACAGTTCATCTACACTGGGTCACACACAAACTGGTCTCAATACTTGTACCAGGCTTCCCGTAAAGGGTGGCTCAGACTGCAAATCAGTCAGTGTCACAAAGGCGCGATAGTGAGAAGAAACAGCTCAGTCTCACTTTCTGTCTCTCTACCATCTATCTTATTTCGGTTCACTGTCCTAGCCTCGATAACCGGGTAGTGTGGGTGGAAGTGAAAGCAGCTGAAATGTGACTGCGAGACACTCGGTCCAAAGCATCTATAGCACGGTCGCTTTGTGGGTGCCACGCTTTGCTGTCGACCCCTCTCCTACGAGAAACAAACTCAGGGCTGCCTGACTCGCGTACTCATCGCCCTTCTAGCTGTGAGACTGCTCCCCAGGAAAATGTATTCAGTAGGTTGGAAGGTGACAAACGGAAAAAGTAGAAGTCAGCCGTGCTGGATGTGGAGTTGGCAAGTTAGCAATCTGCAAAAATATCTCAGTAACCGGTGACCGATACCCATTTTTAAAGTAGGACTGCAATGATCTGCCCAAGACATTAACAGAAGCGGGAATATGACAGTCCATTCTCTCATAGTCGTCAGCGCGTTCGTCGAGCTGCCTGACATCCCCTGTCAATTGAAAAGTATTAGCCGTCGCGCGTGACTCAAACTCCGGCGTGTCGACGGCTTCGGCGCCAATCAATAGTATGCAGACGCAGGTATGCACTCGCGTCGCTCGTCGGTTGAACAAGGTGCAATTTTCCCTTTAGAGCCTGTTGTGTCTTGACACAGGCTTTGTTAGATCTTCATCGCCACTCAGATGACTGGCTGACAGTGACGCACAGCTGCTCCTCCACCCCTCAAAAATCGAGGTTTTACATAACATAGCTCTGCCCAGGACTCAACTTCTGTTCAACGGCGGGCAGACCTGCTGCCCAAAGGGCGTGTCCGAGTTCTCCATCTCATCCCAACACTGTCACCTTTTGGTGCAGAAGCCCTGTCACTGAAAATCCTCATGCACGCCAAGGGGTAAAACGGACTGATGGGGATGACAGGCACTGTCCTGTATTCGACACTTCCTTAAAATAGCCATTGGCTAGGAAACACCAGTCAAATCATGTAACAAATCGTTGCCGAAGGATATCCACGGAAGCCTTTACGTTGAATGTCAGGGTACTGTATCTGTACGAACAAAATGGGAATACAACCTAGCCTCATGATCAGCGACTGTCGGCAAGGTAGATGCAATAAACTGCAAACCGACATCTTTGTTTTAACTGTACTAATAAGCTAATTACAGCCAAAACCAGTTCAGCCCACAAATTCAAATTAGGGAAAGGACTGATACACCCAAATGCTTAAGAGACCGGACATCGGTAAAACATAATTTCGAGGGTAGACAAGACGTGGAGTGCCGCAAGCTCAAGAACACAACAAATAGATTACTGAGCTTTTGTGGGTACGCAAAAGAACAATTGAGCTCGAGGTCCCTCGGTAGGAGCTGTAAAAATCCAGAGTGATAAGAAGTCAAATGAAACGACAGGAAACAGGGTTTTCATGCAATAGGAAACGTACAGTAGGTGACGCATAATAGTTGAACTTTAAGCGACATTTTGGAATGTGATTTCCGTTAGAAAGGATAACTTGGGTAAGACTGTAACATTGAGTTTTATGCAGTGTAGTTTATAGATATGATACAGTCAGAAGAGGATGCCGGGTTTTTAATGCATCCTTTCAGATCTCATGCGAAAAATCACACAAGTAGAAAGCGTGTATAAAAACATACTTTTCTACACTCACTTGACAACAAATTACGTCTTCTTAGAATTTTTCTATTTAAAAAGAAAGGGTACTTTCCGGGTATAAAACGCTTTCCCTATTGCAAATGAATTTAGACATGACATGCAAAACTTCAGATATTTCAAGCACAACAAGATGCCGACTTTTTAAATTAACTTCTTTCTGGCGGCTTGCAAAAATGGTGCTTAATAAAAATACCTAATTAAATAGTAGAAAATTTGCTGCATTTACTTTTGATACCCTCATAAATAAAAAAATACTTTATATAAAACATGTACCAAAATATTTTTTCTCTTCTTCGTTGCTATCAAATTGTATCTTATTTAAATATCAGAAAGACGCGCGTTGAAAAGCAGGGACCCAAATTATGTTGAAATATCACGAGATCGTGCTGCATTCTCATCGATGTTACAGCCCCATCAAAATAATCCTTTCTTATTACAAAGGCATATTTATGAATTCCGTTAAAGGCTTCACAAGATGCACCATCTGCTGCAAGATCGAGCTGAGTGAAGGGTAGTGTGGGCCTACTTACCTCAAAGTATATTCCGAAATCGAAAGTCTTCGCAGCCTTATGCAGGTACTTGACCCCGGTCTTGGCGTAGGTCACCTCGACACCGAGGTCGCGCTGCAGATACGCAGTCGCCGCTGCGTTGGAGTAAGCAGTCTGAACAACACCCAGTCGTAGGCTGGGCACGGGAGTCTGCCGCTTCAATTCACGGATAATGAAAGAGGCAAAGAGGACAGCAATGCGATCACCGTCAATGAGCTCCACGTGCTCCGCGCTGCCCTGAACTGGGTAGAAGTAGATGAGACGATCCGCATCTCCGTCAATGCTGGCCCAACGTTCATTGGAGGGACCAGTAAAGGCAAGGGAGTTATCCTGTGAGGGCGTCAATTGCGGCCTGAGACCGTAAAGCTGTAAAACGGGAAAAACAGCATCTGCGGTAGCTAAACTAACAAATAAGAGCAAGAGATCCAAGACTTGAAAATAAAAAAATGGGGCAGCGACCAACATTAAAATGTGGTTCAGGACTGCTTCTGGGTTAAGACCGCATGTCATGCTGGCCAGGGCTTCATGAAGGGTATGCAGAGAACTATGATGTTCTAATGCGTGCAACCAAGCGACATTAACCGGTATTTGTAGAGAATGTCATTTTCTGAGGGTTCATCAAGCCGCCTGGCTATCGGAGCATCGTGGGTGAGGTGGCAGAGTGCGGCAGATGCTTTGCAAAGTCTATTGTCACTATAAACTACGTTAGGGCTGGTCACCAGTGTTGCGTCCACATGGCCAAACTGTCGTGTCAGGCAAGCGTTGGCTCCTCAACCAGCAAGAAGCGAACTGTACACATCGGCAACATATTCAGAGGATGTTCTACGAAACCAGGATTAGGAAGGAGCATTAAAACGTAGATTGCATTTTCATGAGAACTGTTGTAGGGTCCCATTTGGTTACATTTTCAAGTAAGGAAGCACACAAGCATATTTCCAGATAAAGCAAATCGGGAAGTCACAGAGGGCAGACGGCCTATCAATTCGAACTTTGAAATGCGCATGTGCGCAAAATTGAACGGGAAATCCCGTAAATGAAATGAGTTGGAGGTTTTATGCGTACCCATTGAATTGACTGGCATACCAAAGATGAAGAAGCATCACCACCGATACAAGCGACAATGCGGGTCCCAGGAAGTAATTGAGAAGATGCGATCGTTAGGACAAGAACTTGACTCGCCTGATGTTTCAAATTCCAACTAGAACCCATCTTCAGAGATACAGGTCCCCACCCTACTCACTGAGAAGATGCAAATTCTGAATCGCTGGACCAAGTACTTCAGCCGTCCCTACAGCATATGGAGTAAGAGGTACTACCACCACAACCCCCACCACTACCTTAACAAAAGCCACAAAAAAACGACAGCATAGTGAAAAATAAAAAGCCAGGTTATTTTCGCAGTCAGCCTTCTCTTTGCGAACACAGAACGAATTTTGAGAAGAAATAGATGCAATCGCTTTATTTGCCTGAGGTTTCGGATTCCAACTCGAACTCATCATCAGAGACAGTATCGGATACGGGTTTGTTTTGGTTCAGTGTGTAGGCGGAGACGAAAATGAAAGAGGCTCTGCTAATATAAAAATCAGAGAAGGATGTCCGGTAGCTCTCGTTTAACCCCTTTAGAAGTGATCTTCAGCTTAACCTCGAAAGAAGACAACGGAAAGATGAAAACACGCAGCGAAATGCCTCCTATCCACAACACCCTGTATTCACAATCTACAATGTCGCCGAAATCTACCCCTCCTCAGAATTAACCTAAGGAATACCAGATGAAAGCGCATAACACTGATGGAAGCGAAGTTTCCTGCCCCAGCCACAAAACCAAAAGCAGGTGCGTGACCACTCCGATCAGAGAACGGAATATTTTACTTCGTAAGTTCTATCACACATTAGCTTGTTTAAGTTGGATGCCTGATCGGATGTACCGCATTACTACTACTACAAAAAAAACAACTACTACCACTACTGCTAAGAATACTACTACTAATACCAAAGTTACTACTACTATCACTGTTGCTGATATTACTAATAATAATACAAAAATTACTAATTTTAGTACTAATATGAAATTACTACTAGCAAAATTCTACCAAAATTACTAAAATTAATACTATTACTACTATCAATGCTACTAATACTACTTACGCCATCAGTAGCAATAGGGCAACATATAAAAAAATTACAGAAAAGGCCAGGGGAATGAGAGGAGACAACAACCCAGGAAGATAAGCTAACCTTGACAAAGTCAGCGCCACACTTGTTGTTAAGCAGGGGCTTGTCGTGGGTGAGAGTGTTGTAGGTGTGTAGACATACGCGCGGACTGTCGGCCGGGTAATTCGGCTTTATTAACTCGAGGTGGAGGTAAGCGGCCAGTGAGGCCACCGCAATACCGCCGACGCCATGTGCGCAGTCCACATTTAGATGGTGAGTTCCACCACGAAGGAGGGCCAGAGCAGCAGCAAAGCGCTGCGCCATCTCCGCGGTGTAGGCGACTTCACACTGTAGCAGAACCGAAAACAAAAACAGGGTTCATCCAACGTCATGACAAAATGTCTAAACCAACTTTTGATGCACAAATGGGATGAGAAAGAGCTCCAACCAGTTTTAACTGTTCACTGGAAAGCGGGTCACTACCTGACTGTTTGCGAAGCGCTCTTCGACTCCGAGAGGGGCATACCTCTAAAAATACCTCAGTGCGTGAACAGTTGTTAGTTGGTGGGTCATACGGACGTTTACGAGCGTGTCCTGCAAGAATCAGATCTGATCGGAAAGTGTCGCTGAGAGCGTGTGGGAATGAGTTTTTTGGTGACGTTGGTGTTCTTTGGAACGAAAGTTACTTGATTTCGCTGCGATGGATGCAAATGTATACAAAAAGGTCCATTCGGACAATGAATGAGTCTTGGAATGTCTACTGATGCCCGGCTGGTCCCCTTCTATGCGACTGGCTTCCAGGGTTGCTGCTCGAGACATGATCGCAGATCATCACACCTGCCGAGTATGCGCAAGGGTTTTCCAGTTGCCTGGATTTATTCCGAGGCAGTTATTCGTGAGTGTGTGCGTTCGGCCAGCTTTGGACCACCTTCCTTCGATTCAATGGCTGACGTCGACTCTTAGTCCTCACTCACGCGACGAAGACGTCTATAGGTACTGTAGGAGACCTATGCAATTACGAGAGTTCGACCGTCATTCCCGACAAGGTCAACCATGTGACCAACAGCAGAGTGTGCCTAGGGACAGTAACTTGCGCGTGCATTAATTTAAAAATGTTAGTAAGTTTGGGCAGCATCTCCCACTCCAGCCCACCTACTTGGGCCCCAGTGTTATGAAAAAAATCAACAAGACCAAATAAGGGGAGAGGGCGCAGGTGGCTGGCGCTGCGCCAACCATCACCCTAGGCATGCCATACACCTCACATGGGAGGTATTTGTTATGGTGTATCGTCCTAATGGCGAAGGCCATGCTCTGAGCTGTGACAAGCTTGGTTCAACGCATCTGCCGCGTTGCCCGTTTACGCGTGAGCATACGACCCTCTTTCCTTCCATCGCGCATGATAAATTGTTCCATTGTTGATCTGTTGTCCATGCCATCTTGTTGTCATGGAGTTGCCGTGCCATCAGAGCGAACTTTACAAGGCATCCAATTTCACCATGGCGTCAGTGACACTGGCTAAATCTACAAAGGTAGAGTAGAGAATAATTCTACTTTTCTGTGGTTATCGTGCTGCGAACACCATGCATGACGTTTCCGGAAGTAACAGCGAATCTCAGGGCAAAGCCCTTGTTGCAGGAGTATATTCGGACGAGGACGGTGCCAGTAATACTAAGAAAGGAGGTGTCATGGTGATTTTTGCAGGGCTGAGGGCGTGTTTTCAGGTGTGGAGATTGACAATGATGACGCCCTAGTAGAATTTGCCGTTTTCTCTCAAAATAATTTGGAAGACGCAGGCGTCCGCTGGAAGGGACTTGTCCCCTCGGATCTTTTCTTAAAGAACACCTGCTGCCCTTTCCTGACAGCGGAAACAGCAGATGATCACGGTCAACATTGCTCTCCTCTAGAGGAGAGTGGATTCACGACAGCCTTTGAATCGTGGATTGAGAGTTTGTTTTGGGGAGGCGACTGATTGATTAATGTGGACTGAGAGCGACATTCACAGCGAGAAATATTTGCGCAGCGCAGTGAGGGAGCGAAAAGCAGGGATGGCACGATCGGTGCAAAACTCTTCCACGCTTGGCATGATCGGTTTGTTTAATGCCCAGTGGTGACCGGGGGCGGCCGCCCCGCTGAGCTGCGTCACAGAGAAGAGCTGGGTGTCAGATGGAGGCGAGCGAAACCACCAGCTCTGGCATCGATGTGTGTGGGGCGGTCTGTAACTTCTACAATATGCACCTCCATCTGGACGGTCCGTGCATCCTCTAGATACATGCAGATAATGCATCGGCATCAATGGACTGCAGATTTGGGACAACTCCAAGGAAGAAACAATTAGTGTCAGAGTTATTATTATTTGCAGAGCTTTAATGCTTTGCTACCTCATTGTAATCCTAAGCAAATAACAGACATTATAGTAGAGTTAAAACTCGCTAAAAAGCATAATAAGTAAGTGTTAGCTTCTTTGAACCTACTGGAGTTTTATTGCGGACGTAACTCGAGACGTGAGGTACATCACGATCATTCGTCATGTCTATCACCAACACATTAGGGTATTCGGTCGTTAGATCAGGGTTTTGGTGGATAGTGTATAAAAAGGTTGCGTCGTAGATGCACTGGAGAAACAGGGGCCAGATCAGGGCACGGCAATCGAGCTCCAATAGTGCAGAACCTTGGGTGGGGGGTTTGTGACACTCGTAGGAGCAGGATCAAGCCGGAACCAGCCATCAGGCATTCCCACTCCGTCGGATCTGGATTCCGGCGTGGCGGCCCGGTCAGGGAGTGCCTCCTCACCGCACCAGCCACCTGCGCACGACCCCGCCTCCGATCTTCTTGACTCTGTCTTCACGCTGGGCACAGGCGGGTTAGGGAAGAGAGAGAGAGTGTGGTAGCTGCAGCGCAAGTTTACTATCACTTGAAACGAACCCATGCGCAATCCACCGTCCCTGCACTACAATGCTATAAAGCACACGATGAACATCTTCGAACTCGACGGTCGAACTGCCGTACAAGAGGTGCGGGCTTACAAATAAAAAGACGCTATAAGAAACCGTCTGCGAGTGATTATCGACTGCATGACGTCCCGGAATACCCCTGGATCTGTGATGATAGACAGCAAAAGGGCAGGGGAAGCAACTGGGAATGTTCCTTCTGGTGAAAAACGAGTGGTCAAGTGCCACGAGTTTATCACTGGTGCTGATGGTTTGCATGACAATTACGCGGGCAGTGTATACTATGTGACTCCACCCTCATGAATGGTGACGACGAAATTAATACGATCGATTTTTAAGCACTTTAAACGTTGTGCACTTTTACTTATTAGCCTAGGTCCGTTCCGGAAAAATTTCTTTTGTATGCATAATGTGTTCTTGAAAATTATTTTGTCTGTCAAAAATCTTTACAATTTTAAGCAGAAATTGAATCCAACCTATATACGGACAGCTTCAGACGTTGGTAGCTGTTTAAGACTCACGTTGTGCACCTCGAGGTCGCTTTACTTCTAGAGAAGAGCAATTTAATCTTGAGTTTTACTTTAAAAAGACTTACCGCACTTTTAAAAATTTATGTTTTATCCCAGTAAATCACGAGAACGGGGATACTACCAAGCAGGTTATTTTCAGAAAACTGGATGCATAATCGATTTTCGAATTTCACATTTGGAAGTCTGTGTGATTTTTGTGCTTAAGTTCAGTAATACACAACTACATGAAATTCTTTGTTCAAGCGTGCAGATATCTTACGAATGCATTATGAGAAAACCAACAAACTAGCTCTCATTTAACGATCACTGGTAATTTGAGACACACGGAACGACCATTTTTGAGCGGTCTAGTTTCAGCATATAAAAGTAATTTAGGAACGGAACAGCGTGCCTTGCAGCACCAGTATGGTAAATTAAAAGCACCCGCGTGACCAGTCTCTTTGTCCATGCAGAGTAGTAGCATAGAATAGGGAAAGGGGGGTTGTGATAGTATTCTCATCCGCCTCTTGCAGGCCATATTTGTTAGGATGCTGCCTCCAGCCTGGATGATCGCCGTTCAACAACTCGATCGAATCCCGCAAGGACAACTCAACGGTAAGGGACGGAAGAATAGAAGTCTATTGCTATCTTATTACAGCGTCTTTAAGGGAAAAAGAACGTACAAGTAGTTACAAGACTAGGGCTGCAATCAGACCAATCCGATAGTGTCCTTGAGGGGTTATCACCTCGACTGGCCTACTGACGTATCCGAATGATTGAGTAGAGCACTAATCCCTGTCGGCAACCTGCGTAATTTCACCATGCGACGGGCCTATGGGCGGTTTTATAGAGCAGCATGGGAAGAGTCGTCAGGGCAGTGTATGAGCAAATCTGTTAGGACGGCGCCTCCTAACAATATTTTCGCTTGCTACAAAGCAATTTTTCACCGACAAGTTTCTAAAACAGCAGTTACGAATTTCGCGGCGATCATGCTAATCAATGATAGACTTCTCATTCGTCACAGCTTAAGTCAGCTAGCCAATTTTTCCTAGCGTTGAGTGAGGTTCCCTGATTGCATGACGTGGTGCCATAACGATGTAGGCTGTGCGGATGGGTTGGACCAAAACGAGAGTAAGACTGGCTTACAACACGCGTTTACCGGGCTGCGCCGAGACCACACTATTTTAAAACTAACTCTGTACATGTGTATATGTCAGTCCAATACGCAGGCCTGCGCCGTGTCAGTCATCAGGAAGGCTGGATAAACGAAGAGAGTGTGGTAGGCGCTGTGAAAGTCTACTCCACTCTAAAATACTTCGCGTGCCAGTCAGCGGCGCGGTGCCCGCCCGTGGATCAAGCGTAGGACGAACGAACTGTCATTCATTGTCGCCCAGGAACCGAGGCAAAACTACAGTGTGGCATAGTCAGGAAGTAGTCAAAAGGACCGGGCCTCAGCGGCATATCGCTGGTGGTGCTGCGGCTGCTACCACTCAGTAAAATGAAAACTACTTGAAAGGTGATAGCCTACCCGACGTTGAATATGAGGTGCAATTGCGGCGTAGTCACTGACCGTAGTTCGATGCAGACAGCACCAGACGCCTGGCGCGGCCTGATCAAACTCCTCCGCAAGCTCGGCAGATGTCGCCCGAGTGTCGCAACCCACAAAAGACACGTGGCGACACCGTCAAGTCTAAAGTTGAATTGCTTTAGAAAGATAACGATGAGAAACCAGAAACTTAAGGAAAAAGACTAGAATTATGATTTTTTAAAAGCAAAAAGTAGAGTAAATAGGGAGACTCACCAAGATCTTGCGTAAGTGTCTTTTCGTCATCCAGGAGGTTAGTTCGGATGGCGGAATTTTGACGAATTCCACGAGACCGAGTTTCAACCTCCGGAGGCAGCATGCCACCGTCGGAATCAATCACCTTGAGCCCGTTGTCAGAGGTGGATTGTGCGAAGCAGTCACCATCACGCCGATGGCTTTTCCCCTTCTGAAGGCACGAAAGTAGGGAGGTTGGAATAAAAGAATTTACCTGAACCAGCGAGCGCAGAGAAGCGTACATGCCCACTTTATTGCAATACCCTTCAGGAGGAAAGCCCTCGCAGCGATAGCCCGAGGTTCCATAAGTTAACAGTAACGACTCTTTGGGAAATACTGAGTCTGGTCAGATAATTGTTCAACGTTTTTGGCCAGAGATTCAAGGACATTGCCATGGCAAAAAGCTAAAATATTGAGAAAACAAAGAGGACATGAGTAAAGGCTTTCGGATGAGCGAGGTCGCCATAGAGAATAACAATAATAATAAAACAACACCTCTCGTAATAATTATCGTCAACGTTTGCACCTCAAATGACATGTACTATCAAGAAGAAATCGAGAGGGTGGGTCACAAATTCAAACACTATGGGAATGTTACATCATGTTATAAATAGCAAGAGCTCGAGAATACGCCCGGCTAAATTTTGAGGTGCAAGTTCCACTGAACTGACGTAACGAGCATGAGTTCATCATCAGAGCAGGTAAATCGCACCCAACTAAAAGTCTAGTTGAACAGCTTTTTGTCCAGGGACCGCAGGTAACTGCTTTGCGGGCGGGCGGACCTTGCGTTTTGGCCATGAAAAGCGGTCATTCTCCAGAGATCTGAGCAGATTGTGAGCAGCTGGTTAGTAGCCTTCCGACAGCAGGGTGGTTTGTCACTCGTCGTGTGCCAAAAGCGCAAAAGCGTTGGAAAATAAAACCGTTTCAGTCCATTTGATCGATAACACTTTATTTATTACTCATCACCATGATTATGTAACCCCCTGCGTGGGTTCTGGATGGAAATGCAAATATTCCACTCGGCAAAACAACAGAAAAAGCAGAAAATCCAAGGAAGGAAAGATAAATTACAAGCTGGCCAAATGGCAACCAAATGTACTGCAACGCGGGGAACTCATCGAAGTATAAAACCAGTGGGGCGCAAAAGGTAATGAAATGTCGACCAGAATTTTTAAAGATGTGCGTCAAACAGAAAACACCCACTGAGAAAAGTCGTTTTAGTTCAAAAGTACTATATTAAGGCAGAGAATAGGCGGATGCGCAACAATTTAAATCGCCCATTTTCTGGTATACACGCATTTTATATTGGCCACGCCTACGAGCCACATCAAAGTCTACAAAACAACGCGAAAACAAACGCAGAATGCTAGCAAAACAGAGTGTAGATATGCGGAAAATCAAGAAACTGAATACGAAGATTTTTAAAAAGGAAAATCGGGTTGTCGGGATGATGACGCGAGATCCTACGAAATCAGCCAAGTAGCTGAATTGCTGTTAGATTATTTTAATAAAGTAAGCAGACTTTGCATAAAATGTAGAAAAGGTGGTTAAGAGAACCAATTAACCCGTAATCTTTCCTAACATGGATACATGAGATTTTGAAACGAAGGTTTTAGGAGCTTCGATACCCATTGAAAAACGTATTTTGCAACTACAGCTAGGTGGTGTTTGAGCATAATCTATCAATTCAAAAGAATTATACGTTATGTTTTGCCAGACAGTTGACAGGAGCCTAACAGCGCTAACAGAGGCACAAGGAGTGGCTATTAATTGAGCAGTAATACAGAGGCGGGGATCCTTGTTCTGGGTCTTTGTGTAATTTTCAATATATTGTCTCCCTTGCTCCGCCACGGAAATCGCTAATTTATTCAAATCGTAAGGTGTGTTTAAGAATGGGTTAGCAATCGGCCTCTTTTTACATTCCGCTCTCTGTAGTCGCCTACATCATACGGTGGATGGTAATATAAGCGATGGATAACTTATCATACAAGTATGAGTGGAATAATGTTGAAGTTGTATAGAGTTGGATAGATCAACTAGATTCTATGGTACAAGATTGAATGTTCCGTACTTGCTTTCTTTTTCGATGGATTGGAGCTTATGAAAATTCACGTACAATGGTCATCTAGTAGAGGCTAACCTTGAGCGAATGCACTCAGATTAATGCCTGGTTTGGTGTTATTATTAATTCCTACACGGAATGCTAGTTTATTTCGAGATTAAGGCAGTGAGCCGAAGGAACTAGCTCTAAAGAAACGGAGACTACAAACCTAATAGGTAGAGATAATGCATCAATGTGTATTTTGCCAGAATTGGTAAAAATCGGGTTTTGAAAATTATGATTGAAACTTAACCACTTGATTGCGGTACATCTTCCTGTGAAAAAGAACAAAAAGCCTTAGAAACAAATGAGTTATGATTGTTCACTACCGAAAAGATTACTCCGCCAACTAGCAGGATATTGTTTTTCTTAAAATATTGCAGACAACAGCCACACAAATTTTTCTTCGTAATGTAGTCAACTGGAAGGCAAAAAGCGACAGTGAGTCATCGGATAAGTTAAAGCTAAAATTGATAAGGTAGTAGGTAGGAACAATTCAGTAGGCCAAAATGAGGTAGAGTTCAACTGTGAGCAAACATATGTGTTTCTGGCCCCGCTTTGACTTCGCCTTGTGGGATCAATTCCAATGAGATCGAAAAACAATAATAGAAATTTTTGAAATCAAGATGTCAGCATTCATCAAACTCCAGTATACCTCGTACTATAAAGCAAACCAATCACAGAACCTTGAAACAGCCCGAACGGCGTACTTTACTACTACGGGTACACGCTGGTCGTAAAGCGCCCTAGATCGGTTGGCTTCAAATCGCTAGCAAAGAAAGTGATAGCGTATGCCAGTGCCAAAGAAATAGTAATCGTGATGTTAGAGAGTGTTAGTATGTGCGTACACTTCCACGCAGCAACATGGCACGTAACAGGCTGGCTTTCGATTTCGACTTCAGAGTCTGTGGACTCTCTCTTTGCTCTCCAATAAAGGCTGGTAGCAGGACCTTCGATATGTAACAGCACTTCTCCTCAAACTGTTTCAAAGTCTGAGTGGCATACGTTATTCGTGCATGTTTTCGCTGATATATGCTTTCTCGGGTTCGCTTCTCTTATAGGCAAGAGATGCTGCCTCGTTTGCCCAGAAAGTTGTCCTGTTATGGCGAAAGCTTAATGGAGCAGGCCGATTTTGTTGCTGACGAAAACAAATGCTTATGGTGATCAATTTTGGGTTTTCTTTATGAGTGAGGGCTCAGCCACGCGGAGAAACGTTTTAAATAAATCACGGGCGCGTGATTCTTTCGACGTTGACCCACATACTAGAACGTCCGGAGAAGGAAAAAGACGGATGGTTTTTATAAGTGCGGTGTTAAAGTGACCTTTAACTTCTGTGAACAGGAAAGTCTGCGTTAATCAGCGAACCTCATCATCCCAGGGACCGCGAAAGATAGTGCATTAGAGGAACTGATGTGTACATGGTTCCAGTTGTTGCGTACCACAGACACGCCCTTTACTCTACGTGAGATGCAGGCAAAACGAAGCGTTTACAGGTGCTTTCAGGCGATAGCCGCACGCGCAATGGAACGCTTTATTCAGGAGTGCTGAGTGCTCTGTGAGTAACTCTTAGAGGTCACCGCCATTAATACGAGCGTCCAAATCGGCACACCAATCATGGGTTCATTAATTTACTGGTTGCAAACAAACAAGAGTAAATCTGTCATCATACTTTGAGTCGAGTATAACGCAGGCTTCATGATCGAGGTGACAGACTCTTTTAAGGTACGCTGAAACGTTCTTACTGAACTATATAGAATCGGATCGGCGCGCAGTTTTAAATCGCTTTCAAATTCCGCTCCTTAAAGTCTGGCTATTGAAGATTTAACTTCCACCTTCAGTCCAGTTCAGTGTATTTGAGAAAAATAAACACGCCTTTGAACTCCCTGAATAATAAGGAATACAAGTTGGTTTGGAATAAATCTTATGATTGTCAGTCTCTAAATTTGAGAGTTATTAACTTGGTCTTGATTATTCTGGCGGCTTTCCAAATATTCATTAACTGAGAGTTATTCCGCTTACGTCCCGGAGGATTTC
>WEDG01013227.1:0-13936 GCA_017591395.1 Schistocephalus solidus
GAGGAACCCCACTCTCAACCGCCACCTCCACCGATTGTTGATCGCCAAGACGGACAATCTGAGATCATCGATGTGCAACTGGATGCCCATTTCAGGAATTTCAGTTGTTTACCAGAGGGTCAGCTCATCCATTAAACCACGCCCAAGGCCATGTTGACATAACTCCCGTTCCTCAGGACCTTGTTAATGCAAATACGTGGAGTACGTAATAACGTTCTTGGGTCCTTCGGAACCTCTGGATGGTAAGGACGGAGCATCTCCAACAAAGCTGTAATGGTTGCTAGTGGCATGTTTGTCTTCCGGCAGACGTCCTGCAAATCAGCTAGAAAACATCTGCCTTGTAATTCGCTTGTTTGTTCCGTGAACCCTATTGATTCTGCATTCCAACTCGAAATAAAATTGTCTGAAAATCTACCAGTTGAAACCTCGGGAAAGATTTCAGGCATTTGAGGTTCCGGTGAGGGGTATAACGCCGAAGACGAAGATGGAGAAGGACCATCTGCAACTTCGGTAGCACCATAATACGCTTGCATAGCACGCAATACCCGCTTATACAAGGTGCACCTCTTTATTCCGTAATATTACGCTTCATGGTTACTTCGCATGGACAACAGAACACAATATATAAATGATATGAGGGCATACTTAACATACAGTGAGCTTCAAAAATTACCGTTAATGTTTCACATTAAACTCCACCATACGTAACTTTACATGAAATCTAAAAGGAAAAAGGAAGAAAATCATCTTATAAAACATATTTAAGTCCTCTGGATTACCTACCTGAGTATCAGCAGCCTTGAGAACACTAAGTCAATCGTACAAGTCACACGGTAGACCGGAACGCACTTAGTAGACAAATGGCGTCTAAATGTCTGAGTTAAACAAACCATCCAAATAAGCCCATCACAGTACCCTTTAATGAGGCTTAAACAGTATTTTTTATAAATATTGCTTATTTGCGCATAAATTAAAACGGTAACACCTTTTCCTGTCTTTACAAGAAGCCTGACCAGGTTTTAAATATGGCCTGAATATAGATGGGGATTGTCCCCCTCTGCCCCCCTCTCAGCCCCCTCTACCGACGGAGCACCAGCCCCACCTGTCCCCTTGTACAGGGGCCAGGCGGGGACAAGTCGATGCTGTGGCCCTCACTAGCAAAATTTGCGCAGCGGGACCCCACGATTTTCTCGCATTAGCAGCCCCTTTTCCTTTATATCGAACGCCCACCGCACATAGCCTTCCCTATCATAATCGGCCACTGCTGATATACCCCTAATTATTGTTCTATAAATGGGCCAATTTTATACAGTTAATATGGCAACCGTTTGTATCCATTCAAGCTATTCCTGCGATGTACCCACTCACTCATGAAATAGGATATGTGAAGATAAAATTTGCAGAGTAGTTTATTATAAAAAAATTAAATAGCACTGTCTATGTGCAGTTTTAATTTGTCGTGTTTTGTCCACGTGGCTGCTGTTATCCGGTGGTTGTTTCTAAAATAAAGAAATAGGTTGGTTACCGTTGTGAACATTATGAAAAGAGTTATAAATCACACAGTCTGTCTTAAAATAAATATCACTAAGTTAATAACGTTTAAACCTCAAATGCGTTAAGTGTAAAGACATTGAGATAATTACCACGTCTTCGGACGCAGACTTTGTTGCGTAGATTGGACCACTGGTGGAACATTCCGGAAGCGGAATAAATATGCTGGATTAATTCAATGGAGTATTTTTACCTTCTCAGTTGCCTCCCAGCGTTTTGATCTACCGCCGTACCTTTCTCTGGCACCATGGAACCGTCAATAGCTGTTTTGCGAATAGCATCCGCGGAACACTTATTGAAGTTGGTGTTTAGCGAATGGCTTCTGCAGACGTCAGGGAAACGTTATGACCTACCGGTAAAAACTCTATAGAGCGGGCAGCCAATAAATGACCGCTTGTCCGTGGAGCCGGCCCAGCAGAAGTTTAAGCACAGAGGTGGTCCAATAAAACATGTCAAGAGGTTCCGGACGAACTCTCTTTCATTTCTTCCCCCTACCACTGACAAACTTTTTATCTACAAATCACGAATAACGTTTAGATATAAATATATATATAAACCACCTCATTGACATAATCCGGTATCCTTCTCATTCCTCCAAGGAAGTTGTTGTAGGCCCCCTCTGTGCAAAGGAGCAGACGACATATCGACTGGCTAGCCGTGTTGGGGACAGCCATCGTCCGCATTTTCTTGCGTATGTCGTTTAAGAGAGAGAGAGAGAGAAAGCTACGCTTTATTTTGAAAGTAAAATTCCAAAAATTTCAGCAAAAAAGTTTCTCCATTCATCGTGAAGAATTGAGAAGGATACCGGATTATGTCAATGACGTGGTTTAGATATATTTATTTCTAAACGTTACGAAGATGAAACTTCTATGGGGTGTTTCAGCCTCCAACAGAAATTCTCAGGGATGGAGCAGGAAATAAGCAATCTAAGACAAGAAATAGATAACTTAAAATAATCTATATCTTGTCAAATGTTCAAAAAGCTCCTGTTCGTAATAAACCTACACAAAGCAAAATTCGTATTCATTTATAGCTTCTGCAAGGTTACATTCAAGTCACATTAAACATATCGTGATTGCGGAACCCGGTAAACCAGAGGAATTTTCCCTACTTCCGAAGGGAGCCCCATCTAGTCCTTGCTCACTCCACCAGTACTTATTTTGGGTAGCATCAACACTAATCTGGCTTTACCACACATCGCTTCATGGCGGGTAGACGTTGTACCAACATGCGATGTTGTAGAGGTTGGTAAGTTTGTCAAACCGAAGAGAAAAAGGTCTAAGAAGAACAACTCGTGCAGGGATTTGGCTCCAGCCTGCCCAAAACCCGGCTCATCTGGACCTATCGAGTCAAGTGGGAGTGGTTACCAGTTCTCACTCAGCTGAAAGATCTGGATTACAAACGAGCCCTGGATTGAGACGAAAACATAATGTAGTCATTAAAGGGGTCCCAGAGTCAAAGGAGCGAGTTAAACATTACTTGGATCTCCTTCAATTGTATGTAACATCAATGCTAACGGACGGCGAGTCCATTTACATTCTCAAGG
This sequence comes from Schistocephalus solidus, assembly GCA_017591395.1. Taxonomy (NCBI): domain Eukaryota; kingdom Metazoa; phylum Platyhelminthes; class Cestoda; order Diphyllobothriidea; family Diphyllobothriidae; genus Schistocephalus; species Schistocephalus solidus. The sequence goes on from WEDG01013227.1 coordinate 3,098, forward strand.
CATACAGAATAGGGAAGGCTCTGTCAGCACCCGAATCAATTCCTCGACCAAGCCCTCTTTAAATTATATTGGAAGACGAAGCACAGGCACAGGTCCTGCTACAGCGAAAAGCAACCCTACGGGGCCTGCATTCTGAAGTTTTTTTCAACTGGAATACGGGCTGAAAGAGCAAATGAAAATGCGACAGTTACTTAAAGAACTGAAAACACGACGGGGCAATGGCGAGGCACATCTCCAAATAAGAAACGGACAAATAGTTCAAGTGAAAAGAGCATTTATTTGGCCGAAGGCAGTCAGTCTGACAGCCTAACTGTCCCTTTCAGAAACCAAAAACGTGCCCGCTTAAATTATTTGTCTTAAATGCCAGATTTCTGCTTAATAAGATGCCTTTGCTCCAGACTCTGGTTTTCATCCACTGCCCTGACATTGTAATAATTACAGAGACATGGGCGACACCCTGTGCATCCGACTCTAAACTCAATATTCTAGGGTATGATTATATTCGTAACGATTGACACGAGGGCCTTGACGGAGGAAGCTGCATCTATGTTAAGCAGCCACTTAAGTTTCTGCCGTTGGATTATCGACTATTTACCGCAGTAGAAGAGAGCTGTCGGCTTCGAGTAGTTCTAAAAGATAACTACTCTTTACTCGTTGGTTGTGTCTATCGCCCCCCCCCCAAACGCAAGCGAGGATTATGATCTCACAGGCATTTCATGCCGCAGTTGACCTACATCTGAAGTACTGCTTGATTGCAGGCGACTTCAATCTCCCTGAAGTTCATTAGTTTGCAACTTCCGGTCCTGCATAGTTCGAAAACTTGCTTGAGGCCATAGATACTGGCATGTGGGAACAGGTCGTTGATTTTTCCACCTGAGGATCAAACATACTTGATCTCATTTTCTTCAGAGGTTTTCAGCCATTGTCAGTTTCATCTTGAAACCCACTTGCGAGTTCAGACCATGCTATAGTTTTTTCTTCACTAGAAATTGAGGCTGAGGAAAATATAGTTTTTCCATGATTTCCGATCAGCAAATATGGGGAAATTACTAACATATCTTAATTCCTACGATTGAAATAACTTCTTTCAATGTTTGGATGTGAATGTTTGTACTGATACATTCTACCAAGTTCAAGGTCCACTCATTTCTCGTTTTGTTCCCCATAAGAAAATAATTAATGTCAAGGAGGAAGTCTACCTCCCTTTATCTTTCCGCCGTAGACTGCGTAGACTCTCGCGTCATTTTCATCTACTAAATGACACTGCCGCCTTGCCCTTGATCTAACAAATAATTGAACAGGCTCAGAGGCTGTCTTGCTTGAGTTCTTAAAAAAGGATCTTCAAGCCTTCGCTCAGTGTTGTCGCACATGGCGCCTTTCGCTTTCTTGGCACAAGTGCTCCGTTATGGTTAGGGGTGACAACCATCAGCCTCATATTAGCATAGACGGTCATGACCTAAATGTACCCGGGGTTATAAAGGATCAGGGCTTATCATATTCTAGTTATCTTAATCTGTCAGAGCCCTTCGCCCTGATTGTCTCGAAAGCACGCCAAACCACTCGGTTTATTCTCAGAAATTTTAAAACTGTCAATATTAGGACCAGCCTTTATAAAATGTATGTCAGACCTAGTCTGGAATACTGCTCGTTTCTATTTAGCCTTCTGCACGTGAGCGAACGGTTAAAGCCAGAAGCAGTCCAGTTCTTCTTTACTAAAAGAGTTTTCACTTCAGAACACAGAAATCTGTCCTACCAACAACGCTGAGAGCTTACAAGCCTCGACCCGTTGTGGCTTCGTAGATTACAGAAGGGACTATTTTTACTGTTGTAACTTTTAAACAGTCTTTAATTTTACCCCCTTACATCCATGAGACAGCTCGACCACTCTCGGCATGCCAATCATAGAGATGTATTATTACTTCTTCCTTTGGCACAAACCGTTAGATACCGCCAGTTTTTTTTCAGTAAATGCTATAGCAATCTGGAATAAATTACCCAAAAGTATTAAAATTCAGCAAAACTATCCTTTGTTTACGAGAGCTGTCACTAGTTTTCTACATTCAGGACACCTTCCACAAATTTTGGGTGCTGATTCTCTGGAAGCTCTTTACCGTCCAGATGGTGTCCACGGACTCTGAATCCGGTGCCGGACTTTATGCTGAAGGCAATATTGCTGGCTCTGCAGTCCATAATCGGGTTATTCCTCAGTCGACAGCGAGCATCCGTTCGCTGGCATTCCTGCTGCTAGTACAGAATACTTGATCCACAAATATGAAAGGATAAGTACTAAACCATGCACCTGTGTCAAAACTTCCCTGTCCTAAACTTTAATCCGTTCAATAAGCTGCAGTTTTTTCTCCTGAAAACACCTGAAACAACGATCAGGAGTTTTTTCACTGTCAGCTCGATCCCCTACTGTGTATCCCTTTTGACCTTGCCTGTAAACTGTTAATAAATAAATAATTAAATAAGCAATATGCAAAGCGCGCGCCGAGTTTAAAAAGGTGTCAATTGGGGCTTCGTTGCGCCATCCGATTTTGGCTTTCTGATAGGCAAACCATGAATGAGTCCACTGCTAAATATTAGTGTTGATGCAGGGCCGGTCGAAAAGCTAAAAGATGAGGCGCTGGGTAGGCTTGATGCCAGGATGCACAAGATTTTACAACGCGGTAAATATATATCGTCCCATCTCGCTTGGGACTAGAGGTCAGGAGGAACCGCGTGATTTGTCATAGAAGATTGTACCGGAGGTAGTGGACAGAGGAATGGCTTAAATCTGAAGGCTAGTATGTTTAAGATTTTCAGTGAAATAAGACTAGTGTTGCAGTTCTGACATGCGTCTCAAGTCACCAGAAGGGTGGCAGGTGGCATTTATTCCAGGTCGAGGAAGATCGTCAGCGTCTTTGTTATAAAGGCCGTTACGAAAGTGAATATCTTTAGCGCGCTGAAAAATAAAATTGAGATGTCAGATATCTGCGTGCGAATACTTACCAGTGGGAGTGTAGAAGTCAAAAGTAAGAATTTTATAGTCAATATAAATAACAACATCTCTGTCTCCAGCGTAGTTACCAAAATTTTAAAAGCTAACTAAAAATAGGTTTATTGATATAGCATGTATGGGCGCCGTCAATTTCCTTAGAACACAGGAAAAAAAGAAAAACAAACTAATTCTTTTACGGCCACTTTAGCGTTGTTTTGATTGTAGACTTCATTAAAAGTTTGCGAAATGAGGAGTTTCATTTAAGTAAAAACAAAACTGCCTTCAAACGCATAGTACTAGCTAAATATGAAAATTAATGTTTCGCATTAAGAATTTTTTGGGTCAAGAATAATCTGTCACTTAGGGATTTTCGAGTGGCCAATTGACACACAAAGAGTCGATCGCGGACTATTCGATTGCCCATTACATCCAATCACATGCGATTGCCTGCAAGCGCATCGTTCTGGTGTGTGGTACGGCGATTGTGTAACACCCTAGTTCTTGTTAAATTCTGGTGTTAATTCGTTGGTTCTTCGGATTTCTTCACTGGGCAACCTACCAAGTAAGGTTCCTGCATCGACTGATTATGTTGCTTGTCAGTCAGAGTTGCACGCAATCAAAGCAGTCGAATATCACATATCAGTTGCATGAGACAGTGTATAAAATAATATCACGGTAATATGTGTAGAAATAGAAAAAGGGAGTACAAAGTATGTGGTAGATCCTTGACTAGAATCGGTCACGGGATTGTCTCACAGACCTCGCGTTCCAGGTCACTCATGGGATGAAACAAAGAAATTTTAGTTCTAGAAGCAACTACGGGGCACATGTCTGTAGCTTTTGACCCTGTAAAACATCATAAGAACACCAACTGCAAAATCCGACACTGTAACCGGAAGCACACTTCAGTCAACCAACACACAAGGGTCAAATCGCTTCTGTTGTATCACACTCCACGCGCTTATGAGGGGTACTGTCCGCAGGGTATTGATGTGTATGTGGTGTAATGTCATCTATAGTAATCTCGTTGGAGATCTCTGGAACTAAGTGTTTGCGAATAACGGGTACATTGCCATCTGACACGAGAGTTAAACGTCTTTGGATTGGTTTTAATTTGTCGAAATGGACAGTTTGGAATAGAAGCGTCCTGGATAAGGTAAGTGGTAAGTAGGAGGACGCTGAGAATGCGAAAGGAGCCTTCCCATGGGTGATACAACTTCGTGGATGTACCAACTAGTGGTATCGGGTGGTGGCGTAGAACCAGATCACCTGGTTGGAAGGGGTTTCCGTGAGTCTGTGTCAAATTTTTAATTTTGTCTGCGGTATGCTCAATCTAGGTGTTCATAGGCTAGGTGATGATTGATTCTCAACAGCTCTTGTAGTTCAAGTGTATATTAAGCGGGGGAGTATAATGCGGACTTGGGGAGAAGTAAGGGTGAATCAATCGGTACTCGAAAATTCTGCCCCGTGACCATGTAAAACTGTGAGTATCCGGTGGAGGAATGGACAGCTGCCCGATAAGCTATTAAGGCAAGGTGTAGTCGAGTGTCCCAAATGAAGGACCAGTGGTGTTCGGAAAAATCTTTTTGGAGGTTTATGAGAGTCCGGTTTGTGCGCTCCACTTTGCCGTTACCCCCTGGGTGTGCTGGAGTCGTTCGGGACTTGTGGATGCGTAGTAGGTTGCATACTTCCTACTGTAGTTTACTTTCGAAGTAAGCCCCGCAATCAAAGTTGAGGGAAAGGGGAGCCCCAAAACGGGAGATCCAGTCGTTGAAGAGGTCATTCGTGACCGATAGGGCGTCCTGTAGGTGAAGAAGTACGGCTTCTGCCCAGTTAGTGAAATACTCCACCATGAATAAGATATACTGATGCCCTGAGGTGAAGAAGGTCAGTAGTCCAACTTTGTCAATAGCAACTCTTTGGAATGGGAAACCCGTAAACATAGACTGGAGAGGTGCACGGCAACAGTGGTGAGGTGTTTTAAACGACGCGTAAGTAGGACAAGCGTTGCAGAATTTTATAATATGTTTAGGAAGCTGGGGACACAAAAATCACTGTTGGGTGGCTATTTCAGTTTTGGCCTGGCCCACGTGACCAAGTTCGTGGTTGAGATCCATTTAGACCGGAATTACCAGGCTCCTGGGCACACAAAGCTCGAAGTGTGGGTTTGACGGTGTCTTAAATGAACAGTTAATTGTTGTCAATGAGCAGGATTGACCACTGTTTGCGCCAGGAAGGTGCGGCCTCCGATGATCCACTGAGATTGATATCAATTGTTCTATGTCGGCCCGTGTGTTGGTGGTTGTATACGACGGAGATATCGGGGTCGGTGCCCTGCGCTACAGCCCAATGATGGCGTGTGGGTTCGCGTATATGTACCGCATTCACCGTAGGATTACGATGGGGTTATCATTGCACGTTTCCTTATCGGAACGGCTAGAAAGCGCAACCATATTAGTGTGTTTAGCCCCTGGACGGTACAAGCAGGGGAAGGTGAATTGCTGTATAGATTCCTGCAAACTAGTTAGTTGTCCTTCGGCATCTATCGTGGTCTGTAGCCACTGTAACGCTTTGCGTTCAGTTCGAATGATAAAAGGTTTGCCAATTAAAAATGCATGGAAGTGTTTAGCGAAAGTTATAAGGACTAACAGTTAACGTCGATAGGTACAATAGTTACGCTGTGGTTTTGACAACTTCTTGCTTGCAAAGCATATAGGTCTTTCGGTACCAGTGGAATCGGCCTGGGATAATACTGCACCCAAACAACAGTGAAGACCCTATAAGAACCACCAATTATCTGTTCTCCAACTTGGACAATTTGATCTTCGTCTCCACTTCACTAGGACTGTTCCGGACAATACTGTTTCAACTGCACGTACTTACTTGCTTCCTGCTCATCTGGAATTTTTGCTCGTGCCGAAATTCGTCATAAAACGGCATCAAATTGGAATTTGTTTATCATCTTATTCAATTTGACTACGCAGCCTTTGCACCAATAGAAACAGATAACCACTCAAGGAACCCAAATTTGTACAACCTCGTGAAGATCTGAAGTTATCCAGGACCTTCAACATCTCCGAACGGCTGAGTCGTTCCTGCATATTTTGAATACTATTTATAGTTTTTTTTTTAAAGCGTTTTTGAACACGTAGTCGCTTTTTTTGCTCATATTGCTGTAAATATTCACCATACTCCAAACCCAGTCGAAATCTTTCGTTTTTACGCCCAAAACAGAACATACACACACGCAGTCTTTTTAAAACTCATGGACTCAAAGCAAATATTTGATAGCAGCATAACCAGTAATGGCACTTCCTTTAAAGGAAAGCCTGTTGAGCTTGTTTCTGCATCCACGACTGGCCCTCGATCAGTTTACACTTACAACTAAGAACCAGCAAAGCGGGCAAAAAGCGTAATTGCAGCCAAATCCGTCGGATACGAGGATGAATCTTGTGTGGGATGTTCTCATTTATTACTAAGAGTTCAAAAACTGGAAAATGAGCTTGCAGACTTAAGGAAGCTCTTGCAAGATAACAATACTCGAAGAAATACGGTTAGCCATAGTACAGTTAAAAAGGCAGTGACCAAATCATCAAAAGTACAAAAATACAAGTAGTAACAACTCAAAATGTTCGGACGTGAATACCCATAACGAAGGAATAACAGGAAAACAGTCTTTGAATCCTACGGATGACGACCGCCGCGAACCACAAATCACATCCTCCCATCTTGGGTGCTCTAACAAGCCCGTAGTTGCATCCCCAGAAGCAAACGTGTGGCAATCTGCAATGGGGAAACACAACAACACCACCAAATTGGATAACGGTAATATCAGGACAACTTTTATAATGCCTCTTCCAAAGGCAGTTCCGACTTCAGACTCACCTCCTTTTGGCTATCCCAGCAGTTCTAAAAGAGCCCTTAGTTGGGAGCGAAAATACCAATGAATGGCAAGATATCATTGGGAAACAACATAAAACGATTATAAAGTTGAAAACAAACCTAATGAGTCCCTCTGGTCATTCAGAGGAAAATATGGTCGGCAGTGAATCAAAAGACGCCTTAGACCGAGAGAACTGCGTTGTTATCCAGGGCTTACCTGAATCAAATGCACACACCTCAAAGGAACGGATATCCGCTGATCTTGCTATGTTTCAGCACCTGCTGAATGATATACTTCATTCAGGAGGGACGATAACCGTTCGCGCTGCCTTCAGGCTCGGAAAAAAAGGATATTGAACAGTCCCAAAATGTGAAACCACGGCCTATCAAAACTGTCTTGGACAACAAGGAAAAGGCTAAGCTACTTCTCTCAAGAAAAACAAACCTTCAAAACTCTCATAAACAGGTTTTGTTTCAGTCGGACTACTCTCCAGCAGAACGTCTGAAACGCCGCGAATTAGTGATAGAAATGAAGAGAAGACTTGCAGCTGGAGAGAACAATCTGGTGATTTACAGGGAACGCGTGATACAGAGAAATGCAACATTGCTCTGGAACCAGCCAATGCTCATGATGGCATCGGCAAATTAGCATTGGCAAACTCGAGACAAACGGAATTTGGCTCTGCTGACTGCTGCACACTGAAATTTCTGTATACCAACGCCCAAAGTCTGTTTTCGAAACTCGACGAACTGAGAATTCAGGTAGCCGTTCTGTCTCCCGATATTATAGCAATTACAGAAACATGGCTGTCACAGAACATCAGTGATTGCGAAGTAGCCTTATCCGGGTACCTGCTGTTCAGGAGAGACCGCACCCAACGCCAGGGTGGAGGAGTTGCGATGTATGTTTAAAGCAATTTCACAGTGTGTGAAATGACGGAGAAGATAAGCATTGGTATTGAGGCTATGTGGCTAAAAATAAAGACGCGGGGATCGCAGTCCCTTGGAGTCATGACTCTCTACCGACCACCGGCGACAGACACTGACGCTGATACTTGTTTGTTGGAAAACATAAAGGAGATTAGCAGTCCACCTGATTTTGTTCTCATGGGTGACTTCAATGCACCCAGCATTTGATGGAATGATCTGCAGGCACAGTGCTCAAAGTTTTCCTTCGATCATCGTCTGCTAAAGACAACACTTGAAGCTCTTTTCACCCAACATGTATTTGTTCCAACGAGAGCGCGTGGAGGACAACAGGCTAGTTGTTTAGATCTCGTCTTCACTAAAGATCCTGACAGTATAGACGAGGTACACTGCCTACCTCCACTTGGTCGAAGTGATCATGCAGTACTTTCATGGGAGTATGGTTTATATTCTGTGCCATCTGCAATAAATGAAACCAGGCCCAATCTATGGCGAGGAGACTTTTGCAAGATAAGAGCTGAGGCATCACGAATAGACTGGGATCTTCTCTTCTATGGGAATGTCACTGAGGCCTGGAATTTATTTAAGGAGTATTTGTTGAATCTAATAAAATGCCATTGTCCGCCGTAACAATTTACAATATCTAACAGATCGCAGTGGTTAACAAGGGATCTAAAAAGAGAGATTAACAGGAAAGGAAGGCTTAGGAAGAAATTTTGCCGATCCAATGAACATTTATTTTATTTTATTTATTTATTGCCAGTTTACAGGCAAGGTCAAAAAAATATACAGTAGAGGCTCAAGCTGACAGTGAAAAAAACTCCTGATCGTTGTTTCAGGTGTTTTCAGGAGAAAAAACTGCAGCTTATTGAGTAATTAAAGTTCTGGACAGGGACGCGTTAACACAGGTGCCCGGTAAAGAACCTCTCCATTCAGTGTTAAGGATCCGATATTCTGCACCAGCAGGTATTTCGGCGAGCGGCTGTTCGCTGTCGACTGAGAAATAAGCCGATTGAGGTCTGCAGCGCCAGTAATTTTTCCCCTTAGCATGAAGACCAGCACAGGATTCAGAGTCCATGAACGCCATCAGAACCGAAGAGAGCTTCAACAGAGTCAGCACCCAAAAGTTTTGGAAGGTGTCCTGAATGTAGAAAACTAGTGACAGTTCGCGTAAACCAGGGATAGCTTTGCTGAATTTTAATACTTCTAGGTAACTTATTCCAGATTGCTATAGCGTTTACCGAAAAAAACTGTCGGTATCTAACTGTGCGTGCCAAAGGAAGAAATAAAAAAATACATCTCGATGACTGGTGCGCCGAGAGTGGTCGAGGTGCCTCAGAGATGTAAGGGGGTTAAATGTACGACTGTTTAGTAGTTTAAACAGTAAAAATAGTCCCTTCTGTAATCTGCGAAGCCACAGCGGGTCAAGGCTTGTAAGCTCACAGCGTTGGTGATAGGACAGGTTTCGGTGATCTGAATAGAAAACTCTTTTTGTAAAGAAGTGCTGGACTGATTCTATCTTCTTTCGTTCACTAGCGTGCAGAAGACTAAATAGAAACGAGCAGTATTCCAGACTAGGCCTGACATACATTTTATAGAGGCTGATTCTAATTTTGACGGTTTTGAAATTTCTGAGAATAAACCCAGTAGTTTGGCGTGCTTTCGAGACAATCAGGGCGCAGTGCTCAGACAGATTAAGACTACTAGAGTATGATATGCCCAGATCCTTTATAAGTCGGGGCACGTTTAGATCGTGACCGTCTATGCTTAGGTGGGGCTGATGGTTGTCGCCAATAACCATCACTGAGCACTTTTGCCAAGAAAGTGAGAGGCGCCATGTGCGACACCACTGAGCAAAGGCCTGATGATCCGTTTTTAAGAGCTCAAGCACGATGTTGCGATCAACCGGTTTTATATCGATAGGCAAATTTTTAAATCGTCAGCGTACATAAAGGGCCTACCATACTGAAAACAATCAGGAACATCGTTGACAAAGAGGCAAAATAGAAGCGGGCCGAGCACGCTGCCCTGAATAACTCCGCTCCTCACATGCGTTGGGTTGGAGATAACATCAGAAATTTTAACCCGTTGTGCGCGAGCATTCAAATAGGAAAATATTAAGTTCAGAAGCTTGTTACCTATGCCGAAGGAGGCAAGTTTCAGCAGTAGGAGATCATGGTCAACACGATCAAAAGCCTTAGTGAAATCGAAGTAAACGGTGTAAATTGCAAAACCGCTGTCTCTAGATTTTAGCACATGATCAAAGCAAGAGAGCTGGCAAGTGTCACAAGACCTTTTTTCGAGAAAGCCATGCTGAGCCGCATTAAGTAGGTTATTTTCTCTGAAGTGACACATCATCTTTTCTTTGATCAAGGACTCGAAGATCTTCGAGACTGCTGGTAGTATATTTATTGGTCTAAAGTCGTCAAATGACGTAGGTCGGCCGTGTTTCTGAATAGGCAGTATGTGCGATTCCTTCCATAAAGTGGGGAAAGTTTCACTTTCAAGAGCAAGATTAAATATCTTATACAGAAGGGACGGAAATATATCGTTTGCATCCGCCTTTAGATTGTTGACCGGGACGCCATCTGGTCCTGGACTGTAAGATTGACGAAAACGCCGAATGGCTACGGTCACGTCCCAGAGGGTAAAAGTTATGGTTTCGAGGACGTTACCGGTCCAAACCCAAATGTAAGGAAAGGGCGCGACGGTATGTTCACTAAACGTTCTAGACAAGAAAGCATTGAAGCTATCAGCAGTCAACTTAGCGTCAGCTATTGGGTTTCCTAAGGCATCTCGAAGTACGGGGTGCTGCGTTTTTCTCTGCGTTTTTAGTGTGCGCGAAAAAAGCTTTGCAACATTTAACGAAGGGTTTTCGGCAAAGGTAACCTCATGGGCTTGTCGTTTTTCGTCAGACAGCCTCTTAGCCTCTTCAAAGATTTTCTGGATCACGGGTAGGACGGAGGTGTCGTTTTGTAGATGAAAACGACGGGAGAGTCTACGCAGTCTACGGCGGGTGATAAAGGGAGGCAGACTTCATCCTTGACATT
>WEDG01013228.1:0-18922 GCA_017591395.1 Schistocephalus solidus
CTATGCGGAGAGGGTAATCATGACAAGTTCTCGATTTCAAAGACGCGACCATCGTCCATCTCTACAAACGGGGGGAACTGGCAACTCTGTAATAATCACAGAGGCATCTCGTTGCTCAACATCGCCAAGCGTGAAGATCTTCGCCCGTATCCTTCTCTAATCGTCTGAACGGTCACCTAGAGCAGGCTCGCTCCCGAAAGTTAGCGTGTGGCTATTTCCGCCGACACGCGGAGCAACCAATATGATCTTTGCTGCACCGCCAGCTACAAGAGAAGTGTGTCAGGAGATGCGAAATCACCCATACACCACCTTTCGTGGATCTAACAAGCCTTTGACACGGTGAATCGTAATGACTGTGGAAAGCTTCGCATTACTCTGGTCATGAGGCCCCATACTACGGCGCGTCAGCTTCCACACGGGATGATGCTACGTCACCACAAATGCATCGCATCCAGCCATCTCGGCAAGACCAACGGAGCGGTTTTCGCGGGCCGCGTACCGGCCCCAACTTCAGCTCCATGTTCCGGCCATGCCACGGATGCCTTCCGCGATGAGCAGCCCGGCATCCGCACGCCTGGTGAACCGACGGGCACCTTCAACAGTCGGTATGCATTCAAACTATGTTCATGATTGGTCTATGACTTGTTTCTTTTTTCGCGGACGACTGCGCCCTTTAACACCGTGACGGAGAGGACAGGCAAAAGGAGCATGGACCTTTCGCTTCGCCGAAGGCTGCGTACGATTTTTGAGATTTCAACAATCAGCAATGTACAGCCAAAACGAGTCTGTCGTGCAGCCGTTTCCACACGCGCGCGGAAATACGTATATCGCCCGCGTACCAGCGGTGCTCAAACGGCGCCCAACGCCCAGAAAACGTCCTCGCTTATCAGGGAAGCACGATGTCGCGTAACACGAGAATCAGCTGACGAGGGTTGCCCAACGGATCTCCAAAGTTAGTCAGGGCCTTTCGGCCGGCTGCGGCCTCCATTGTGGAATCGCCACGGTATTCACCCGAACACCAAACTGAAGATGTACAAGGTCGTCGTCTTGACGACACTCCTTTACGGAGCGTAAACCTGGACCGTCTACTCAAACCAAGCCAGGAAGCTGAATCACTTTCATCCTCAGCTCGCCGCAGAATACCGAAGCCGAGATGGCAAGACAGGATCCCGGACACGGAAGTCCTGGAGCGGACCGAATCCTCAGCATCCATGCCATGCTGAGGCAAGTGCAGCTGCGATGGAGCGGCCACCTCGTAAGAATGGATGACTAGCGACTACTCAAACGACTTTTCTACGGAGATGTCGCTACGGGTTTTCGCCGGCAGGAGGTCAAAAACGACACTACATAGCGACACTTTAAAGAAATCGTTAAAGCAACTGCAAATCAACTCGGCGACCTGGGAGGACCCCGCCCAGGATAGACTGGCATGGAGAAGATCAGTGAAGACTGGTTCAGCAATCTATGAGGCTAACCGGATCGCCGCCAAGGCCAAAAGAGCGGCACGAAAGTCACCAGTGCCCCGGACCAACACCGCTAATGCCCAGGCCCCTGCCAACATGCCCACGCTTGTCAACGCATCTTCCGCGCGCGAATCGGCCTGGTTGGACATCTCGGACGCAATGCACCAACAATCAGACATCCAAATTTCTATGTCAAATTCCCGCAAACCCTCCTTCTGACTCCTCCCACCCTCACCTGGAATCAATCTCCATTCTCGCACCATCATAGAGACCACATCCATCTACTCATTGCCTGTTTCCACCACGCAACCCACCACCGCCTTCGCCTTCACTACCACCACCACCACCATCAGCGATGGAGACTCTCCGAAGCTGCACTCAATGCGACCGCACATCACCTCATGCATCGGCCTGGTCGGTCACTTGCGAATACATCGTACAGAGACCGGTGAGCCAAGGCCTGGAGCACCATCAAACAGCAGCGATCGTCGCCTCCACTCGTCCTCGCTGCATTCACTCATCGCATGGGCCTATTCGGTCACATGCGCATCCATGACGGAATTCACCCACAATGCCGATCAACACCGATACACCATGCACACCTCCGCTCCTGCAATTCTTAGCACCCTGCCAGCACACCATGAATTACATCCCCAGCCTCTACCGATTTCTCCTGCCCACACTCGCGCCCGCAACTTCAACTCACGCATCGGCCTGGTCGGTCACCCAGAATCCATCGCACGGAGGCTGGTGAACCAGCCTCGCGGCTCCGACATACAGTCACCGCGCCCGCCTCCACTGCCCTCACTGCTCCCGCACATTTACACACCGTATGGGCCTTAAGGACATATGCTCACGACAACCTCCAGTAAAACCACCGGAGGCTGTTACTCAGCGCACACCACGCTACACCAATACATCGACAACACCCCACAATCACCATTTACTCGAGAATATCACGGTTTCCTAGAAACCGTGGCTGGGAAGTCTGCCAATCTGACGCTTCCCCAGACCACACCATCGGCTCAGTGTATGTGCTGTGTGTCGAGGGCTGACCAGTGGACTGGGAGTCAGACGGCGATGGCTGCTCCATATCCCCCGAGTTTGTGAATCCTGGTATGTGCGTTATGGGGGCCAGGTCGTGCTGTGGCGCGCGATAACGGGTACGCCGATCCGTCAGCCAATGCGCCCACTCTCACATTAGGCAACTGACCGGCTCGGACAGTGTCTGATGGTGGGGGTTGGGGGAGAGTGAGGTCGACAGCTCAGCGCATGTTCCTCACTATAAAACAATCTGACGCGCTTAAAACTATCACGGTGCGCTAAAAGCCGTGGCTTGGAAGGTTGTCAACTGACGGGATAACTCGGACCGCGTGGTCAGCCCAATGTGTGTTTTGTGTGGAGTGGCTGACTGGTGGTTCTGAGAGTCAGGCTGTGATGGCTCCTTCTTAACGTGACCTCCGGCTATCTCACACATTTGAGATGTAAGCCGTTCAACCCCCTGTTGTGTGAAATCCTTGTGCTTGTGTTTGGGGTGCCAGGTCGTGTACGTAGTACACGTAGACGAGGTCACCAGCAGCTGCGCCCGCTTCCGCATCAGACAACTGACGGGCTCGGACAGTGGTCTGATGGTGGGGTTAGAGAGAGTGAGGTCGACAGCTCAGCGTATTTTCCCTCACTCATAAAAAAATCTGACGCGCTTGAATCTATCACGGTGCGCTAAAAGCCGTGGCTTGGAAGGTTGCCAACTGACGGGATAACTCGGACCGCGTGGTCAGCCCAATATGTGTGTTGTGTGGAGTGGCTGACTGGCGGACTGAGAGTGAGGTTGCAATGGCTCCTTCTTAATGTGGTTTTTATGGCACTCCCACTCCGTGGGACCCGATCCAGGTGTGGTGGCACGCCCAGGGGCGGCTCTGGCCGCGCCAGCCACCTGCGCCCTCTCCCATCTCCGGTCTTCTTGACTCTGTCTTGACACCGGGCTCAGGTGGGCAGGAGGAGAGAGTGCGGTAGCTGTAGCGCAAGGCTACTATCACTTCAAACTAATGCACTCGCAAGTCACCGTCCCCTGCACCACCTGGTGTGGAGCATACGGTGGACCTCGTCGAAAATCGGCTGTCAAACTGCCATGTTGGAGAAACCGGGAGATTATTCCACAAGCGAAGGGCCGAGCATGCAGCTACATTGAGGCAGAAAGACGCTAGCGCTCAGGTTGCAGCTCACTCGACGAGAGCCAGCCATATTTTTAAGTTTCATGGGGCCGAAATCATCTCAATAGGCGATAATCGTGAGCCGCGAGCAGCTCGAGTCATGGTTCTGAAGCTCGCAGTTCAGCAAAGAGCGCAATGACCTTCCTTTTCCCGTATTCTCTGCTGAGGAATCGCCTGAGGAGAGGAATCAGTAACGTGGGAGGGCACGAGCGGCCAAAAACTTCACTGACAGTGAGCCAAATGGCAGCGTAATTATCACGCCAACATCCAATGTGGAGGATGAACTCACGGCCATTAGCGACTCGGACGCCGACTGTCAAGTCATCATCGCATCGATTACAACCCCCATCGGTGATCGTGAGAGTTGTTTATTGTAGTACGCATGTGAGCGCATGAGCACTACGTACGATAAATGTCACACCTTGTGCCTCTATCGCCCTTATCTGCTATAGTTTCTGATGATGGGTTCGAGTCAGAATTCAAAATGCCAGGCCAATAAGCTTCGTGTTCCAGCGATTACACTTTTTCTCCGGTGGCCGAAGAATCTATCGGTGGACAGGTGGCCCATATGCAAATCTTTTAAGTGAAGGGAGGTTAGTGGCCATGAAGGTCATTGCTGTGAAGAAAATCTTATTGAACTCTTAAACAACCGGAAAGGTAATTATTTCGATCGCGAATTTCCAGAAAGAGGAGGGAAACTAAACTTTTAATTGGATAATAAACTGCATAAGAAGTAAGCAGTGGATTTCCCGGAAAGTGCTTCTCTTCTCAAATTTCAAAAGTTTTGTGTTTGGATATGGATTGGGTAGCGAAGACTGTAATATAGTCTGAGTTAAGCTGCTGATGCGGTTTTTATTTTTACATGCTGAAATTATAGGTGATAGCCCGTTTTCAATGGCAGAGTATTTTTAAGGGAAGGTGCTATTAAACCACAAAAAACAAACGTTGGGAAAAGGCCAAGGTGGTTATTTAAAGATCAAAGAGACGCCACGAGTGCTGTGGAGACAGTTAAGGGCGGTAAAAACAAAGACGACCGAAAAATATTGTAAGTGCAAAGAGCCGATATCAAAGCCATCTGGCTGCAAAACTTTAACGTTTTCTGATTGGCATCCCACGGTATAAAAAGTAATAGGTTCAGCAGGAGAGCAGAAATGTTGAGAAACTAAATGTCTGATATTTTTCTGGTTTCATTACTACCCTGGATGCTCATTAAACCAATGAAAAACAGCGGTATTTCAGAAGGGACGACCAAGTATGTGTTGATTTTATGACTTTATGAATATTTGAAATCACTTAGCTTTTCCACCTTGTTAAACATGCAATTTGCATATGGAATTTAAATAAGACAAGGAGTTGTTTTTCTGCCAACCGAACTCACCCGGAGTTCTCATTCAGCATTGAAAAAAATCTGTTCAATGCCCGATGCCAAAATTTAAAAATACAAAAATTAATGGGTAAAACAAAATGTGTATCAATAGGGTGATTGATGTGCTTTTATTCAGTGTCCATTGTTGAACAACTGTACCACAGTGAGGGGGCCAGCATAGCCGTGCAAAATATCCGATTCCTTTTGCTTGGCGTATTGAAAAAGCGCAATTAAATTTGTCGTTCCCGGGCTTGTTACTCAGCTTGAGACCCTTCCTAAACTGCACCACAGACCTGACGTGATGTCATATTTACTGAGTGACTGATGATTAAAATGATATGTAACATTTGGCACCATACCAGTTACTGATTCTTAGATGAAAAAGTAGTTTTTTTCTTCGCAGTGATTCACAGAGATAGGCTACGTTGTGTTATATGACAAGCGCATTGCCTCATCGTGGAATAATTTCAAGATTTTTTTCTTTAAAAACTTATCAACTATTGTCTTCTTGCCTCTTGTGACATACTCGAATTGCAAAAGCTTGATTTTTTACCAGGAATCCAACTTTCCGCTTTTTCAAGCAAAAATTATGAGGAGATTCTTGTCCAAAAAGTAAATTATCCTGATAGTTGCATGCGATCTTTGATAACTTCATCAACAAAACTAATTTTGTTAACAACACCTTCATATTATTTTTTTTAAAAGGTGGAGAGTTAATCCTTGGAAAAATCATCAAATTTCCGCTGTTTTTAACAAGTAGGCTCCCTTTAACCAGTGACAGAACTAAAAAGCAAAAATGCAATCATTCACGCAAGCCGTTCGCCACACCAACTACGTGGACACTACCAACCAGGTTGTTGGAATGTGACTCGATCAGAAACCACACTAGGCACTTCGAAAATTCAGTTTCTGTACGCTCGTTTAAAACCGTCTCAGCACTGTATCACGCATAATTTTGCCTAGCTAATTTACAGAGATGCCTATGTATTTAAAAAAAGTTACAAACGACCTATTTTCTAAAATTCGAGCTACATATATCAGAAGCTGCAAAAGTAATTTAAACCCCATTTTAAATGTTTTAGTTTAACTTTTAGTATTCAACTGTTGGACGGCATATCGCGCTAGGCTAAGTTGATAGGGGAGATCCTGGCTGCTATTACTTTCTGACCCGGTTCCGCAGAAGGAGATGAGAAGTGGAACGCCAGTTGGGAGGATAGGTTATTCTGTACAGAACTATTGCAGAAGGGGTTGGAGGAGGTTGGCTGCCGAACGAGGGCACGTAAGGCTGCCACGTCTGCGACGTCCCAAGTGTGTGAGATCGCGCGGTCGTCACGGCGCATCCAGTGAGGTCAGGGTTGAGTCAGCCGCGAAGATGATTGGTCGGTGTGGATAGCTAGGATTGTCGAGGCCCAGACAGTTACTGGTGCGCACGTGCATGCAGGTGCGAGAGGTTCAGCGTTCAACATGCACACGGCATTGGGTCACTGCAGCCATGCGTGATGCCCTTCGTGGCGGACGCATGGGAGCAAGACTCAGCCACCGCGCTCAGTGTCAATATTTAGCAGATGGATGAGGAGAAGAAGGAAGGGGCGATACAACGGAAATTACTCTAGGACTTCAGCGCGTTCCTCATTTTAATAAAAATTGAAACGCATGAAAACGCCCCACGACGTGGCTTTGAAGGCTACATTAGGGACGACATAAACTATCCGTGTTAGGAATTTGGGATTTCATGGCGCATCCCATGCGCGTGAGATCCCGGTACGGTAGTGTCGCACCCTCGTGCGCAGTCTTAGTAAATAAGGTCCACTCTGTCTGAATATCGCTAAGCGATTCCAGAGAACGATCCGAACAGGATTCAACGCGTGGTTCTCTCGTCATATGCATTCAGACGTGCTCGAATTTTAGCCTGACATACAGTAACAGTTGTGAAGTAGAGGGATTTCTGTTGGCAAACTTACTAGGCCCTATGCAAACAATGGGGTTTGGGTTGCAATGGCGCAATCCTAATGTGACCTTTGTTGTAACCTCACTTATTTGAAGATCCAAGAGGCCCTATCGCGGCAGGTTATTTTGATGGGGAAGATCCTAGCTGATACCTGGTTCCGTAGAAGGAGAGAAGTGAGACGCCAGGTGGGAGGATAGTTTATTCTGTACAGAACTATCACAGAAGGGGTTAGAGGAAGTTGGCTGCCAGACGAGGGCACATCCAGCCGCCGCATCTGCGACGTCCCTAGCGTGTGAGACCGTGCGGTCGTCAGAGGACATCCAACGAGGGCAGGTCTGAGTCAGCCTTTGAAGATGATTGGCTGGTGTGGACCGCCAGGATTGTCGAGGACCAGACAGCCACTGGTGCGCACGTGCATGTACATGCCGAGATGTTCAGCGTTCAACATGCACATGCGTTGGTTCGCTACACACCCACGAACGGAGTATGATACATGTGGATACAGGGACACAAGCAGACAGGTTGTTTGGCCTATTTAGTCCCTGTGACACGCATACCTCCGGTTGCCTGGACTTTGTCTAGCCGCCTGGAAGCGGTAAGCGTGCCAGCCTGTGTCAGTATAACATAATATTCCGTACGAATCCACCGATGCCCGCAATTCGAGTCCGTGGTGAGCATTGTCTTTGCGACGGATGATGGATCAGGTTAGTGGTTAAGTTGACCCTTCGGATTCCCGAATATGGGTGGCTAGTCCCTAAAAACGTTCCTTTGTTTCTTTTGTAGTCGAGGTAAGATGCTAACGAAAGTTCCCAATGGTCGATAACACGAATGTTTCCGTGTCAGAAGTCAGGGAAGACAAATTAGGGTTGGAAAAAGCTTTTACTTAGGCAATGCGTACAGGAGGAACGGGCTTTTGAAAGTGGACCGACATTTTCTCCTCCATTCCCATGTGAATTTTTCTTTATATGAACATGGGCTGGCCCATTTTACTTCCTTAGATATCGTTATTTACCACTCTTTTTATATTAACTACCAGAATGAGGTCAATTGCAAATGACGCCTCTGCCATTTTGAAGGAAGACAATATGGAGCAAAATTTTGCGGCTCCTTCACAGACAACAGTTCATGATGCCGAGAGTTGCAGCGTTCGGTCATTATGTATCGTTTATTATCGTCCGGTTTTATCACTTTACATACCAATTTTTTATCCACGGTGAATGAAGGTCTTTTCGTTTTCAAGATAAGGTGTCTCTCTTCCTCTCTCAAGCAGTAACCATAAGGTGTTGTAGTCGACAGGTAACATTGCTATGTTCGGCCTCGTGCTTATGGCCACACTGCCTCAAGGTCATGCAACGTCGCAGCGATCAGTTTCCGGTCGGTCTCCTACGCCCACGTTTAGCGGTCTTAACACGCGCTCAGTGGCTTCGAGACGTTCATCACAGAGGGAAAGACACGGAATGTTCCAGGATTTTGTTTAAGCTCACCTTCGGTCTTTTGTGTGCGTTTGTTAGAAGCATTTGTTTACGAAACTGTGTGGATATCCACTGGCGAGAAAGAGGCCCCATAGGGTTTTTACGTTCTCGCAGCTTCTCAGCCTCTGTGCTGCAGTGTGTCCGGATGCGGCGAAAAAGTGATCAGACGCAACTGCGTTTATGCGACAGGGTGATTTCTGTTGTAGTGAAGAATTTTTCTCCGTGTTTGTCGCTTTTTCGAAGCACGCCAGTCTGGAGGGTTCCATCCTCCTGCCTTGATATCTGAACATCGAGAAAAAGGGAGCATTCCGTGGTCTTCACCTGGTCCGCTCAGGAAATTATTGCGCGTGGTTTGTGCGCCATCGCCAATGAGGTTATATGCTGATGAATAAGGTGCTCTGTTTCGTCGGATTCCCCGATTTGTTTTGAGAATCGACTCAACAGTCGCCACAAGATTGACCGGATCGGCATCGGTGATGTTGAAGCAAAGCTTCATGACTCAGAACTTTCAATTGTGCAGGCGACAAGTGTTTTGGAGGACATATTGTGCGCCAGGACTTCGTCTCTTCTCGAGATGAATGAGTTATATTTTGCAGCTTATCCGCCAGCTCCGCAACTCTCGTTGCTCGTAGGTCTCTGGCCCGTTTATCAATCACCTGCTGAAGCAGTCTGACTCCGTCCTCGTCGATTAGTTCAGCTCACTGTGTAACCGCTTGGCTCGAAACCCCGCTGTATTTGCGCAGTCGAAGGTGGCAGCATTTAAGGTGAACTCGAAGCATTCGCCTGCTATGTTATTTCACCCACCGTTTCGCCAGACTTGTGTTCACCGGTGGCTTGTAAGACAAGCTTTTCGAAGCACGTGCTTGTCATGGCATCTGTGGAGGAATTGAATTTGCACGTACATTAAAGGCAGAGGAAAGGCAAATATTTCCCCAAACTTGAGTGGACTCAAGCGCTTCACGACCGAAAAATATTGCTAAAAAGAAGCAAAGATGCACGTTTCTGGACATAAATGAGAAGAAAAATAACGATTTCCTGGTGCACAGTATGTCCTCTAAACAGTTGTTGTCTGCACGATTGAAAGTGCTGAGTCATGAAGCTTGCTTTAACATCAGAGACGCTGATCCAGTCAATCTTGTGGCCACTGTTGAGTCGATTCTCAAAACAAACCGGGGAATCCAATGAAACAAAGCACCTCATTCAGCATTAGATAACCTTTATTTGTGATAAACAACCAATCAGGCGCAATAATTTTCAGATCGGAACAGAGTGCTCTCAAGACACTGAGGGCTGACACCAGCATCGTGATTTTTGCCAGCCGACAAAGGACGTTCCACAGTAGTGCTGAATAAGACCGACTACATCCAGAAGGCCGACACCTTACTGGAGTACCGACAGGCGTACCTGCCGTGTGACGATGAACCGATGAAGGAGCTTGTGATGGAACTCTACAAGAAACTTGCCGACATGCAAAAGAGCAAGGCAATTAATGATTCGGTACGACTGGCCATTAAACCACCAGACGCGGCCGCAGCAATATTCTACGGACTACCCGGTATCCCCTCCGGCCAATCGTGTCCTTGCGTGTGCACGAACATTTCATCTGGGGAAACGGTTATTCCGAAATTTGCGGTCGCTCAGCTTGGGATGCGATTACGACGGTCTTTTCAGCAACTCCATTCCTGGAGCAGCTCCAGGGAGTGCAACTTACTGCAGACGAGGTCACCTCTCTCTTTACCTCGATCCCACAAGGCCTGTCAGTCGAAACGAGGAACGAACTGCTTGAGAGCAAGTTAGACGAGCTGGAAAAGGCAGTGAAATGGAGACAGCTCATCCAACTCATAAAATTATGTTGGAAGACAACCTTCACTTTCGAAGGAACAACTTACGAGCAGGTCAATGGGATGCCAATGGGATCGCCGCTCTTGGGTTTAATCGCAGAGGCAGTACTCCAAAAATTAGAGATCCAGATTTTCGAAAACTGCAAGCTAAATTCTGGACTCAATATGTCGATGATACTTTCATCATCATCGAGCGGGAAAGGGTCAAAAATTTAATGACAGTCTGAATTCTATTTTCCCTGACATCCAGTTTACAATGGAGGTGGAAGACATCAACCAAATGCCGTTCCTAGACGTTCTCGTCCATTGAAAACCAAATGGGAGCCTAAAAACGAAGTTGTATAGGAAGGCCACCAGTACCCGCCAATTTCTGAGCTACCACAGCAAACACCCGTTATGCCACAAACGCAGTTGTGTTCGAACACTATACAAAAGGGCTGAAACACACTGCAGTGCGCCAACCGAAAGAAAGGCAGAACTGTGATACCTCCAACGCCTCTTTATGGCCAACGAGTATCACCGCAACGTCATCGAACGCAGCAGACAGTCCAGGCCAAGCCGAAGGCCAGCGACCGAACAGCCAAAGATATGGCGTGCGTTGCCATACATTGACGGCGTTTAGGAAACCGTCTCCCGTCTTCTAAGACCGCTAGGATCGGTATCGCCCACCGGCCGGAGTCAAATATTCGACAGCTGGTTATGAGACCTAAGGCCCCGCTCTCACAAGGTGAAACAACAAATGTCATCTGCCGGGTTCAATGTACTTTCTGCGCAGTTAACTACATTGGAGAGACCAGAAAATGGCTAAAAACCCGAGTCGGAGAACAAATGAAGGCAGTAAGAATAACAGACCCATGGTCGTTGGGGACGGAACACTGAGCAGGCACTGCACACACGTTTGCCTTCCAGAAGGCTGAAATTCTGGGTCGACGAATTGACCGCGTGGCAAGGGAAACAATCGAGGCCTGGAACACGGAAACAACCTCCATCAGTCGTTGTGTAACGCTTCCTATGGCTTACGAAGCCCTCCGGACGCAACTTAATGAACAAAAGAGCCAACGCAATCATAGGCCTAACGTGCATCCGAACATCGGTGAATCCATGGCGGTACCGCATGCAATCGCAACAAAACCCAGACCAGAAGAAGGAACAATTATCGCCTCGGCCAGCTCAAACACTTATCCAGCAGGCGCGAACACACACGGAGGTGCGATCGCAACCAAGATAAACAGCCTGGGACGGTAGCTTCAGACGATGGGAGTACTGACGACTATTGCCAACGTGCGAACACCGGCCCTTGACCAGATTGAGAACAAGCCATCATCCGCCCTCTTCCCGGCCACCACAAACCCGGTGTACAGGTGAAGGATAATCACCGAGGATTAAAATCACCCTCCTCATCAAGCAACATGATGACTGAGGATCTCCACCCCCAACCCGACCTTTAATCCTTGCAAATTCGAAAGCCTTAGTAATCCCATATTAACCTTTATGTTACCACCTATAAATACTCTGAGGCGCGGTAAAATACTTTGCTCCAACGATGAAATCTTGTTTGCTTTTGAAACGTCAGGACGATATAAACATGGTTCTCATGATCGCCTCTTCTTCTCATATATATATATATATATATATATATATATATATATATATATATATATATATATATATATATATGAGATAGTGTGTGCCTCGCCGATCTGCTTAAGGAACATGTATGTTCCGTTGTGCCCTGAACTCAGACTAGAGTACTCACAGGCAGTCGCATAGCGACGTGTAGCATATGTTGATAATGTGAAACCGACAAAGACAAGGGAGACCCGGAATGACCATTTCTGGCTTATTAGCCGTCATCAGCCAGTCATACCCAATCCCAAGTGTGGAACACCTGGGATTCGAACCCACGACCTTTGGTATTTTGAGTCGAACGCTCTACCATTGAGCCACGGGCTCGTTGCTGTCGGTTGTGATCGGGAATATGATGATAGTGTGTGCCTCACCGATCTGCTTAAGGAACATGTATGTTCCGTTGTGCCCTGGAACTCAGACTAGAGTACTCACAGGCAGTCGCATAGCGACGTGTAGCATATGTTGATAATGTGGAACCGACAAAGACAAGGGAGACCGGAATGACCATTTCTGGCTTATTAGCCGTCATCAGCCAGTCATACCCAATCCCAAGTGTGGAACACCTGGGATTCGAACCCGCGACCTTTGGTATTTGAGTCGAACGCTCTACCATTGAGCCACGGGCTCGTTGCTTTGTCGGTTGTGATCGGGAATATGATGATAGTGTGTGCCTCACCGATCTGCTTAAGGAACATGTATGTTCCGTTGTGCCCTGGAACTCAGACTAGAGTACTCACAGGCAGTCGCATAGCGACGTGTAGCATATGTTAATAATGTGGAACCGACAAAGACAAGGGAGAACGGAATGGTCATTTCTGGCTTATTAGCCGTCATCAGCCAGTCATACCCAATCCCAAGTGTGGAACACCTGGGATTCGAACCCGCGACCTTTGGTATTTGAGTCGAACGCTCTACCATTGAGCCACGGGCTCGTTGCTTTTGTCGGATTGGGATTAGGATTGGCTGATGATTTCGAGCTAATAAGTCAGAAAATGGCCATTCCGGTCTCCCCTTGTCTCTTGTCGGTTCCACATTATCAATATATATATATATATATATATATATATATATATATATATATATATATATATATATATATGAATATATATATATATATATATGTGGAACCGACAAAGACAAGGGAGACCGAATGGCCATTTCGGCTTATTAGCCGTCATCAGCCAGTCATACCCAATCCCAAAGTGTGGCACACCTGGGATTCGAACCCGCGACCTTTGGTATTTGAGTCGAACGCTCTACCATTGAGCCACGGGCTCGTTGTTTTGTCGGTTGTGATCGGGAATATGATAATAGTGTGGGGCTCACCGATCTGCTTAAGGAACATGCATGTTCCGTTGTGCCCTGGAGCTCAGACTAGAGCCCTCGCAGGCGGTCGCACAGCGACGTGTAGCATATGATGGAATGGAACCGACAAAGACAATGGAGACCGGAATGGTCGCTATGCGACCGCCTGCGAGGGCTCTAGTCTGAGCTCCAGGGCACAACGGAACATGCATGTTCCTAAGCAGATCGGTGAGCCCCACACTATTATCATATTCCCGATCACAACCGATAAAACAACGAGCCCGTGGCTCAAAATGGTAGAGCTGCTCGACTCCAAATACCAAAGGTCGCGGGTTCGAATCCCAGGTGTGCTGACCTCTGGGATTGGGTATGACTGGCTGATGACGGCTAATAAGCCAGAAATGGCCATTCCGGTCTCCCTTGCTCTTTGTCGGTTCCATCTCCATCATATGCTACACGTCGCTATGCGACCGCCTGCGAGGGCTCTAGTCTGAGCCCAGGGGCACAACGGAACATGCATGTTCCTTAAGCAGATCGGTGAGCCCCACACTATTATCATATTCCCGATCACAACCGACAAAACAACGAGCCCGTGGCTCAAAATGGTAGAGCGTTCGACTCCAAATACCAAAGGTCGTGGGTTCGAATCCCAGGTGTGCCACACTTGGGATTGGGTATGACTGGCTGATGACGGCTAATAAGCCGTAAAATGGCCATTCCGGTCTCCCCTTGTCTTTGTCGGTTCCATTCCATCATATGCTACACGTCGCTATGCGACCGCCTGCGAGGGCTCTAGTCTGAGCTCCAGGGGCACAACGGAACATGCATGTTCCTTAAGCAGATCGGTGAGCCCCACACTATTATATATATATATAAATATATATATATATGTATACATGTTCATTGAAATTTTGGGTCTGACCCTAAAACGTCATGTCCGAATCATCTGACTCCATGTCCTGCACTTAATAATTTCAGAAATTATTTAAACGATTATTATCTGGAGTCCATATACCAGAAACCGCAAAGAGAACGCTGGGGGACCCACTGAGGAGCCGAACCCCTCGTTGCTGTGTCACACAGCAGCAGAAACGTCGGCGAAACACGTGTCTGGGCTTCTAGCTAGTATCTATGTCGGAAGTACGGTATAACGTCTTTACCGTTGTGCCCTGAAGCTCAGACTAGAGCCCTCGCAGGCGGTCGCAAAGCGACGTGTAGCATATGATGAAATTTAACCGACAAAGACAAAGGAGACCGGAATGGCCATTTCTGGCTTATTAGCCGTCATCAGCCATTCATACCCAATCCCAAGTGTGGCATACCTGGGATTTCATATATATATATATATATATATATATATATATATATATATATATATATATATATATATATATATATATATATATATATATATATATATGATATATATATATATAGGGTATATTACTGGAAATGAGAGTTTTGTTTCAAATTGTTGAGTGACACCAACCCGTCGTCAGACGAAATAAGATGGGTTGGTGTCACCAACTTGAAAATTTACGAGTAAAACTCCATTTCCCGAAGAGCATTTTTCTTTTCATTATACTATCTCGGGATGCAAACAACCTCTGTTATTCAATATATATATATATATTCCGTGTTCCTTAACCAGATCGGTGAACACCTCACTATCATAATTCACAGTCCCGAAAACAAACCGACAAAACACCGGGCCCGCGGCTCAATGATAGAGTGTTACACTCAATGACCAAAGGTCGTGGGTTGGAATCTTGGGTGGTCCACACCCGGGATTGGGTATGACTGGCTGGTGACGGCTAATAAGCCAGAAATGACCATTCCGGTCTCCTTTGTCTTTGTCGGTTGCACCTTACCATTTATATATATGTAGGTAGAATACCATGACGGACAAAGGCAAAGGGAGACTGGAACGGCCATTTATGGTTTATCGGCTGTCCTCAGCTAGCCATACTCAACTCTTGGTGATGCGGCACCCGAGACTTAAACTCGGGATCTGTTAGTTAGAAGTCCGATCCTCTACCCACTGCACCAGAAACACTTTGTCTTGCCGGTATAGATCGGGAATATTAACAATGGTAGCTGGGCACTCACCGATCGGTTACAGGACTCACTCGTCCCGCTGTGCCTTGGGGCTAACTCTCGAGCCCCGCCAGCAGCCATAGAGCAGCTAGGGATAAAGGCAGAATGATATTATCGTCAAAGACAAGGGAGACTGGAATGGCCATTTCTGGCATATTAGCAGTCATCAGCCAGCCATACCTCGACCCCAGGCGCTGCAGCGCCCGAGGCTCGAACTCGCGACCTGTCGGGCAAAAATCCAGCGCTCTATCCACTGCGCCACGAGCTCGTCTTGCCGGTTTCGATCGGGATTATTAACAATAGTAGTTGGGCGCTAACCGATCGGTTACAGGACTCACTCGTCCCGTTGTGCCTTGGGGCTAACTCCTAGAGCCCCGCCAGCAGCCACAGAGCAGCTAGTGATATAGGCAGAATGATATTTCCGGGGCTCCTTCGTCCTGCCTCGACACCTAGACGTCAAGGAACGAAATATCTCCGTCCTTTTCTTCCTCCATTATAAAGTTTATTTCAGGGAAAACGGAGTTCATTATCTCTTGAAAGGCCTATTTCGTGTCTCGACGCTGAATAACAAAGGTGCCATACACGTAGCACATCCAAAATTTTGGCTTGTGGGAGAGAAAGTCCCGAGTTTTTAGTTCCTGCAAAACCGCGTCAGAAAAATAGCACGAGATTGGTGAGCCTTTGGATTCCTTCGATTTTCTCGTAGAACTGGTTGTTAAAACATTAAGTAAGTACTTTTGCAGTAGTCTAATAACTCCTTTGCGTGCTTTCTCTTAAATGGTTTCCCCTCTTTGTCATATCGATTCTCCGGTAGGTCGCTGATGACTCTCGTGGCTATTTCTTTAGGGATTCATATGAACAGACTGAGGACGTCAAAGGATAACATTATTTCATCAGGGGTTATTGTGATGCCGTTAATTTTTTCCAATAAGTGTGTTGGGGATAGAGCTGTGTGTTTTGAGCCCCCGTCAGCTTCCTCAAATGTTTAAAAAGCCACTAAGCCAGCCCGTATGTAGGCGTACCTTTCAGTGCCACGATTGGTCGTAAGGGAACGTTTGGTTTTTGGATATTTGGTAGACCGTAGAAGCATGCTATGGCAGCATCCGGTGGTTTTATCTTTCATCACTCGTTTTCAGATATTGCGTACTGGTTCCTCAGTAGATTCAGGCTCTTGGTGATTTTACCCATGAGTGTTTTCCTGTGGTAAGAGTCGACAATTCTGTATGCAAGGCAATCGTGCAGTAGCCCATGTGCTTTTGCTACATACTTGTTACTTGTTCAAGATCACCGCTACCCATGCTTTGTCCGCTGGAACCATCAAAACGTCATCGCCCTTCATTAATATCTTAATGGCCTTTACTTCGGCTGAGGAGATTGTTCGGGGTGGCCTGTGAGATATGATGAGAGCTTCGAGACGCTGGTGAATCGAGTTCTTAGTGGTCTTAGTTAGTCTGCTTTACTAGCGTTTGTCAGTATAATAGTCTAAAGACAACGCCGCGCGAACGGGTGTATTTCTCACACAGCCTACTATAGAATGAAAATTTCCCTTAGAAACGCAGGCTTTCGATGGTTTGGTACTAGAGCGTTTCCATGCAACTGCTCCAACGAACTCAACACGCCGACTCTGTAGGCAGTGGGGAATGAAGAGCATGACTAACCATCCCACGCACGAGATATATAAAAACCCTGTACATAGTTTTGTCTCTATGTACTTGCAGCGGTATGATTACGGAAAACGCATGTTTTCCAACTTACTTTTTAATAAGAGACTAGCGAAATCGCGTTGCGCGCCAGGAATAGAGAGGGAAATAATAAACCGTTCGTACAGTCACTCGGTGTGCCGCTGCTGTACGTCGTAAGGTTTTCAAGTTAAACCACCCTGTTCGTAAGCAGTTCAGATCTGTGCTGCCGCGGCACACCTGTGTTGGACGTTTTAACGGCCGAGTAGATTCACATTCCCTCGACTGGCGCTGCAGCAGTCCGGCCGGAGTCGCTGAGAGGCATCACCTTCCAATGTCGGCGAAGAAAATGCCGGCCCCATGAATTATGATGTTGGTCTCACATATGAAAAGAGGGTGTGAATTTTCTAGAGCTGTAATCGGGTCATCAGGCAGCGTAGAAGATCCATGTAAAGGAATCGCACATCGTTAATCCTGCATATCGGCCATGATGAAATCGCCAAGGACAGACGCCGGCGAATTTGGTTACTGGCTTTGTAGTAGGTCAGAAGACGGAATGTCTACCTGTCAAAATATGATAAAATTGAATGCTCTAGGCTTGACGAAAAATACATTTTCACTATGTACTACTATGGCTAAGTAAAAACAGCACATGTTCAAGATGTAGAAACATTACTTCCTCTTACCTAACTGGATGGGATGGTCATCATCGTGAGGTCCGCGACAGGTGTGGTAAAAGTTGAGGTTGTGGGATTGTTGTTGCATCGAGTTCGATGATGTCCGGCCAGGCCGAATCGCACGCGGAACGTGCGTAGACAGCGTGGGCACGTTGGATGTTGGCGGTGTTGATCCGCGGGGTTTTTGACTTGCGAGCCGCCGTTTTTCCTTAGCATCGGCGATCCGGTTGGCCTCATAGATTGCTGCACTAGTCTTCATGGATCTTCTCCATGCCCGTCTATCCTGGGCGAGGTCCGCCCAGATCGCCAGGTTGATTTCCAGTTGCTTCAGAGATTTCTTCAGTGTCCTTATAGCGTCAATTTTGACCTCCATGTTGGCGAGCACCCATAGTGACATCTCCGAAGAAAAGTCGTTTTGGTAGTCGCTCGTCATCCATTCTCACCAGGTGGCCGCTCTATCGCAGATGCATTTGTCTCAGCATGATGTGAATGCTGAGGGATTCCAGTCCACTCCAGGACTTCCATGTCTGGGATCTTGTCTTGCCATCTCACATTCCAGTATTCTGCGGAGGCAGTTGAGATGGAAGTGATAAAAAGCTTTCTGGCTTGGTTCGGAGTCGACGGTCCAGGTCTCCGCTCTGTAAAGGAGGGTCGTCAAGACGACGGACTTGTACATCTCAGTTTTGTGTTCAGGTGAATACCGTGGCGATTCCACATGGAGGCCTGCAGTCAACCTAAGGCCTGGCTACATTTGGAGATCCGTTGAGCAACCTCGTCATCGATTCTCGTGTTTCGTGAGAGCGTGCTTCCTAGATAAGCGAAGGTTTCCACATATTGAGTTGAGCGCCGTTGACATTGATTTGGGGATCATTGTATTTCGCACTGGGTGGCGGCTGGTGCATGACAACCCTTTTGTCTGTTCTGATTGTTAGTCCAAAATTGGTGCAGCCTGCAGCGAAGAGTCGTATGCTCCTTTGCATATACTACTCCCGTCACGGTGTGAAGGGCGCAGTCGTCCGCGAAGAGAGTCACAACGACAGTTCGACCGTCTATAACGACGAGGTTCACCGTAAGCTCCACACAAGATGGTGAAGGGACGGTGACTTGCGCGTGATTTAGATTAAAGTGATAGTAGACTTGCCCTGCATCTACCGCACTCTCTCCTCCTCCCCACCTGAGCCCGGGGTTATGACATAGTCAAGACTTGCGAGCCGCCGTTTGGCCTAAGCATCGTC
>WEDG01013232.1:0-23990 GCA_017591395.1 Schistocephalus solidus
CGGAAGGGCCATTTCTGGCTTATTAGCCGTCATCAGCCAGTCATTACCAATCATAAGTGTGGAACACCTGGGATTCGAACCCGCGACCTTTGGTATTTATGTCGAACGCTCTATTATTGAGCCACGGGCTCGTTGATTTCTCGGTTTCGATCGGGAATATGATGATAGTGTGTTGCTCACCGATCTGTTTAAGGCGCATTTATGTTCCGTTGGGCGCTGGAACTCCGACTACAGTACTCACAGGCAGTCGCATAGCGACGTGTAGCATATGTTGATAATGTGGAACTGACAAAGACATGGGTGACAATGGTGACAAGTGTGATGCTCACCGATCTGATTGTGGAATATTTATATTCCGTAGTGCCCTGGAACTTAGATAGAGTACTCACAGGCTTTCGCAAAGCGACGTGTAGCATCTGTTTGATATTGTGGAACCGACAAAGACAAGGATGACCGGAAGGGCCATTTCTGGCTTTTTAGCCGTCATCAGCCAGTCATACCCAATCCCTAAAGTGTGGAACACCTGGGATTCGAACCCGCGACCTTTGGTATTTGAGTCGAACGCTCTACCATTGAGCCACGGGCTCGTTGCTTTGTTGGTTTCGATCGGGAATATGATGATAGTGTGTGGCTCACCGATCTGCTTAAGGAACATTTATGTTCCGTTGTGCGCTGGACACTCAGACTAGAGTACTCACAGGCAGTCGCATAGCGACGTGTAGCATCTGTTGATAATGTGGAACCAACAAAGACAAGGAAAGACCGGAATGGCCATTTCTGGCTTTATTAGCCGTCATCAGCCAGTCATACCCAATCCCAAGTGTGGAACACCTGGGATTCGAACCCGCGACGTTTGGAATTTGAGTCGAATCGCTCTACCATTGAGCCACAGGCTCGTTGATTTGTCGGTTGCGATCGGGAATATGATGATAGTGTGTGGCTCTCCGATCTGCTTGATAAGGAACATTTATGTTCCGTTGTGCCCTGGAACTCAGACTAGAGTTCTCACAGGCAGTCCCATAGCGACGTGTAGCAACTTTTGATAATATGGAACCGACAAAGACAAAGAATACCGGAATGGCCATTTCTGGCTTATTAGCCGTCATTAGCCAGTCATATCCAATCCCAAGTGTGGAACACCAGGCATTCGAACCCACGACCTTTGGTATTTTATTCGAACGCTCTACCATTTAGCCACGGGCTCGTTGCTTTGTCAGTTGCGATCGGGAATAAGATGATAGTGTGTGGCTCACCGATCTGCTTAAGGAACATTTATGTTCCGTTGTGCCCTGGAAGTCAGACTAGAGTTCTCACAGGCAGTCGCATAGCGACTTGTAGCATATTTTGATAATGTGGAACCGACAAAGACAAGGGCGACGGAATGGCCATTTCTGGCTTATTAGCCGTCATCAGCCAGTCATATCCAATCCCAAGTGTGGAAAATCTGGGATACTAACCCGCGACGTTCTGTTTTTGAGTCATAAGCTCTACCATTGAGCCACGGGCTCGTAGCTTTGTCGGTTGCGATCGGGAATATGATGATCGTGTATGGCTCTCCGATCTGCTTAAGGAACATTTATGTTCCGTTGTGCCCTGGAACTCAGACTAGAGTACTCACAGGCCGTCGCATTGCGACATGTAGCAACTTTTGATAATGTGGAACAAAAAAGACAAGGATGACCGGAATGGCCATTTCTGGCTTATTACCCATCATCAGCCAGTCAAACCCAATCCCAAGTGTGGAACACCTGTCATTCGAACCCACGACCTTTGGTATTTGATTCGAACGCTCTACCATTTAGCCACGGGCTCGTTGCTTTTCGGTTGCTATCGGGAAAATGATGATAGTGTATGGCTCTCCGATCTGCTAAAAGAACATTTATGTTCCGTTGTGCCCTGGAACTCAGATTAGAGTACACACAGGCCTTCGCATTGCGACATGTAGCATCTGTTGATAATGTGGAACCAACAAAGACAAGGTAGACCGAAATGGCCATTTCTGGCTTATTAGCCATCATCAGTCAGTCATATCCAATCCCAAGTGTGGAACACCTGGGTTTCTAACCCGCGACGTTCTGTATTTGAGTCGAACGTACTACCATTTAGCCACGGGCTCGTTGCTTTGTCAGTTGCGATCGGGAATAAGATGATAGTGTGTGGCTCACCGATCTGCTTAAGGAACATTTATGTTCCGTTGTGCCCTGGAACTCAGACTAGAGTACTCACAGGCCGTACTATTGCGACATGTAGCATCTGTTAATAATGTGGAACCGACAAAGACCAGAAAGACCGGAATGGCCATTTCTGGCTTATTAGCCCTCATCAGCCAGTCATACCCAATCCCAAGTGTGGAACACCTAAGATTCTAACCCACGACGTTTGGTTTTTGAGTCGAACGGTCTACCATTGAGCCACGGGCTCGTTGCTTTTTCGGTTGCGATCGGGAATAAGATGATAGTGTGTGGCTCACCGATCTGCTTAAGGAACATTTAGGTTCCGTTGTGCCCTGGAACTCAGACTAGAGTTCTCACAAGCAGTCGCATAGCGACCTTTAGCATCTTTTGATAATGTGGAACCGACAAAGACAAAGCAGACCGGAATAGCCATTTCTGGCTTATTAGCCGTCATCAGACAGTCATATCCAATCCCAAGTGTGGAACATATGGGATACATACCCGCGACGTTCTGTATTTGAGTCGAACGCTCTACTATTGAGCCACGAGCTCGTTGCTTTGTCGGTTGCGATCGGGAATATGATGATAGTGTGTGGCTCTCCGATCTGCTAAAGGAACATTTATGTTCCGTTGTGCCCTGGAACTCAGACTAGAGTACTCACAGGCCGTCGCATTGCGACATGTAGCAACTTTTGATAATGTGGAACAAAAAAGACAAGGAAGACCGGAATGGCCATTTCTGGCTTATTACCCATCATCAGCCAGTCAAACCCAATCCCAAGTGTGGAACACCTGTCATTCGAACCCACGACCTTTGGTATTTGATTCGAACGCTCTACCATTTAGCCACGGGCTCGTTGCTTTTCGGTTGCTATCGGGAAAATGATGATAGTGTATGGCTCTCCGATCTGCTAAAAGAACATTTATGTTCCGTTGTGCCCTGGAACTCAGATTAGAGTACACACAGGCCTTCGCATTGCGACATGTAGCATCTGTTGATAATGTGGAACCAACAAAGACAAGGTAGACCGAAATGGCCATTTCTGGCTTATTAGCCGTCATCAGTCAGTCATATCCAATCCCAAGTGTGGAACACCTGGGTTTCTAACCCGCGACGTTCTTATTTGAGTCGAACGTACTACCATTTAGCCACGGGCTCGTTGCTTTGTCAGTTGCGATCGGGAATAAGATGATAGTGTGTGGCTCACCGATCTGCTTAAGGAACATTTATGTTCCGTTGTGCCCTGGAACTCAGACTAGAGTTCTCACAGGCAGTCGCATAGCGACTTGTAGCATCTTTTGATAATGTGGAACCGACAAAGAAGACCGGAATGGCCATTTCTGGCTTATTAGCCGTCATCAGCCAGTCATATCCAATCCCAAGTGTGGAACACCTGGGATTCTAACCCGCGACCTTTGGTATTTGAGCCGAACGCTCTACCATTGAGCCACGGGCTCGTTGCTTTGTCGGTTGCGATCGGGAATATGATGATAGTGTATGGCTCTCCGATCTGCTAAAGGAACATTTATGTTCCGTTGTGCCCTGGAACTCAGACTAGAGTTCTCACAGGCAGTAGCATAGCGATGTGTAGCAACTTTTGATAATGTGGAACCAAAAAAGACAAGGTGACCGGAATGGCCATTTCTGGCTTATTAGCCGTCATCAGCCAGTCATACCCAATCCCAAGTGTGGAACATCTGGGATACTAACCCGCGACGTTCTGTATTTGAGTCGAACGCTCTACCATTGAGCCACGGGCTCGTTGCTTTGTCGGTTGCGATCGGGAATATGATGATAGTATGTGGCTCTCCGATCTGCTTAAGGAACATTTATGTTCCGTTTGTGCCCTGGAACTCAGACTAGAGTTCTCACAAGCAGTCGCATAGCGAACTTTAGCATCTTTTGATAATGTGGAACCGACAAAGACAAAGCAGACCGGAATGGCCATTTCTGGCTTATTAGCCGTCATCAGCCAGTCATATCCAATCCCAAGTGTGGAACACCTGGGATTCTAACCCGCGACCTTTTGTATTTGAGTCGAACGCTCTACCATTGAGCCACGGGCTCGTTGCTTTGTCGGTTGCGATCGGGAATATGATGATAGTGTGTGGCTCACCGATCTGCTTAAGGAACATTTATGTTCCGTTGTGCCCTGGAACTCAGACTAGAGTTCTCACAGGCAGTCGCATAGCGACTTGTAGCATCTTTTGATAATGTGGAACCGACAAAGACAAGGGGCGACCGGAATGGCCATTTCTGGCTTATTAGCCGTCATCAGCCAGTCATATCCAATCCCAAGTGTGGAACACCTGGGATACTAACCCGCGACGTTCTGTATTTGAGTCGAACGCTCTACCATTGAGCCACGGGCTCGTTGCTTTGTCGGTTGCGATCGGGAATATGATGATAGTGTGTGGCTCTCCGATCTGCTTAAAGGAACATTTATGTTCCGTTGTGCCCTGGAACTCAGACTAGAGTTCTCACAGGCAGTCGCATAGCGACGTAGCATCTTTGATAATGTGGAACCGACAAAGACAAGGGCGACCGGAATGGCCATTTCTGGCTTATTAGCCGTCATCAGCCAGTCATATCCAATCCCAAGTGTGGAACACCTGGGATACTAACCCGCGACGTTCTGTATTTGAGTCGAACGCTCTACCATTGAGCCACGGGCTCGTTGCTTTGTCGGTTGCGATCGGGAATATGATGATAGTGTGTGGCTCTCCGATCTGCTTAAGGAACATTTATGTTCCGTTTGTGCCCTGGAACTCAGACTAGAGTTCTCACAGGCAGTCGCATAGCGACGTGTAGCATCTGTTGATAATGTGGAACCAACAAAGACAAGGAGACCGGAATGGCCATTTCTGGCTTATTAGCCGTCATCAGCCAGTCATACCCAATCCCAAGTGTGGAACACCTGGGATTCTAACCCGCGACCTTTGGTTTTGAGTCGAACGGTCTACCATTGAGCCACAGGCTCGTTGATTTGTCGGTTGCGATCGGGAATATGATGATAGTGTGTGGCTCACCGATCTGCTTAAGGAACATTTATGTTCCGTTGTGCCCTGGAACTCAGACTAGAGTTCTCACAGGCAGTCGCATAGCGACTTGTAGCATCTTTTGATAATGTGGAACCGACAAAGACAAAGAAGACCGGAATGGCCATTTCTGGCTTATTAGCCGTCATCAGCCAGTCATATCCAATCCCAAGTGTGGAACACCTGGGATTCTAACCCGCGACCTTTGGTATTTGAGCCGAACGCTCTACCATTGAGCCACGGGCTCGTTGCTTTGTCGATTGCGATCGGGAATATAATGATAGTGTATGGCTCTACGATCTGCTAAAGGAACCTTTATGTTCCGTTGTGCCCTGGAACTCAGACATGAGTACTCACAGGCAGTCGCAAAGCGACGTGTAGCAACTTTTGATAATGTGGAACCAAAAAGACAAGGTGACCGGAATGGCCATTTCTGGCTTATTAGCCGTCATCAGCCAGTCATACCCAATCCCAAGTGTGGAAAACCTGGCATTCGAACCCACGACCTTTGGTATTTGAGTCGAACGCTCTACCATTTAGCCACGGGCTCGTTGCTTTGTCGGTTGCGATCGGGAATATGATGATAGTGTATGGCTCTCCTATCTGCTTAAAGAACGTTTATGTTCCGTTGTGCCCTGGAACTCAGACTAGAGTACTCACAGGCCGTCGCATTGCGACATGTAGCATCTGTTGATAATGTGGAACCAACAAAGACAAGGTAGACCGAAATGGCCATTTCTGGCTAATTAGCCGTCATCAGCCAGTCATACCCAATCCCAAGTGTGGAACACCTGGCATTCGAACCCACGACCTTTGGTATTTGAGTCGAACGCTCTACCATTTAGCCACGGGCTCGTTGCTTTGTCGGTTGCGATCGGGAATATGATGATAGTGTGTGGCTCACCGATCTGCTTAAGGAACGTTTATGTTCCGTTGTGCCCTGGAACTCAGACTAGAGTACTCACAGGCCGTCCCATTGCGACATGTAGCATCTGTTAATAATGTGGAACCGACAAAGACAAGGGCGACAAGAATGGCCATTTCTGGCTTATTAGCCGTCATCAGCCAGTCATTCCCAATCCCAAGTGTGGAACATCTGGGATACTAACCCGCGACGTTCTGTATTTGAGTCGAACGCTCTACCATTGAGCCACGGGCTCGTTGCTTTGTCGGTTTCGATCGGGAATATGATGATAGTATGTGGCTCTCCGATCTGCTTAAGGAACATTTATGTTCCGTTTTGCCCTGGAACTCAGACTAGAGTTCTCACAAGCAGTCGCATAGCGACCTTTAGCATCTTTTGATAATGTGGAACCGACAAAGACAAAGCAGACCGGAAAAGCCATTTCTGGCTTATTAGCCGTCATCAGACAGTCATATCCAATCCCAAGTGTGGAACACCTGGGATACTAACCCGCGACGTTCTGTATTTGAGTCGAACGCTCTACCATTGAGCCACGGGCTCGTTGCTTTGTCGGTTGCGATCGGGAATATGATGATAGTGTGTGGCTCTCCGATCTGCTTAAGGAACATTTATGTTCCGTTTGTGCCCTGGAACTCAGACTAGAGTTCTCACAGGCAGTCGCATAGCGACGTGTAGCAACTTTTGATAATGTGGAACCGAAAAAAGACAAGGAAGACCGGAATGGCCATTTCTGGCTTATTAGCCGTCATCAGCCAGTCATATCCAATCCCAAGTGTGGAACACCTGGGATTCTAACCCGCGACCTTTGTATTTGAGTCGAACGCTCTACCATTGAGCCACGGGCTCGTTGCTTTGTCGGTTGCGATCGGGAATATGATGATAGTGTGTGGCTCACCGATCTGCTTAAGGAACATTTATGTTCCGTTGTGCCCTGGAACTCAGACTAGAGTTCTCACAGGCAGTCGCATAGCGACGTGTAGCATCTGTTGATAATGTGGAACCAAAAAAAGACAAGGAAGACCGGAATGGCCATTTCTGGCTTATTAGCCGTCATCAGCCAGTCATACCCAATCCCAAGTGTGGAACACCTGGGATTCTAACCCGCGACCTTCTGGTTTGAGTCGAACGCTCTACCATTGAGCCACGGGCTCGTTGCTTTGTCGGTTGCGATCGGGAATATGATGATAGTGTGTGGCTCACCGATCTGCTTAAGGAACATTTATGTTCCGTTGTGCCCTGGAACTCAGACTAGAGTACTCACAGGCAGTCGCATAGCGACGTGTAGCATCTGTTGATAATGTGGAACCGACAAAAGACAAGGGAGACCGGAATGGCCATTTCTGGCTTATTAGCCGTCATCAGCCAGTCATACCCAATCCCAAGTGTGGAACACCTGGGATTCTAACCCGCGACCTTTGGTATTTGAGTCGAACGCTCTACCATTGAGCCACGGGCTCGTTGCTTTGTCGGTTGCGATCGGGAATATGATGATAGTGTGTGGCTCACCGATCTGCTTAAGGAACATTTATGTTCCGTTGTGCCCTGGAACTCAGACTAGAGTTCTCACAGGCAGTCGCATAGCGACGTGTAGCAACTGTTGATAATGTGGAACCGACAAAAGACAAGGAAGACCGGAATGGCCATTTCTGGCTTATTAGCCGTCATCAGCCAGTCATACCCAATCCCAAGTGTGGAACACCTGGGATTCTAACCCGCGACCTTTGGTATTTGAGTCGAACGCTCTACCATTGAGC
Source organism: Schistocephalus solidus (assembly GCA_017591395.1). Lineage (NCBI taxonomy): Eukaryota > Metazoa > Platyhelminthes > Cestoda > Diphyllobothriidea > Diphyllobothriidae > Schistocephalus > Schistocephalus solidus. Next base: position 7,893 of record WEDG01013232.1, read on the forward strand.
CACGGGCTCGTTGCTTTGTCGGTTGCGATCGGGAATATGATGATAGTGTGTGGCTCACCGATCTGCTTAAGGAACATTTATGTTCCGTTGTGCCCTGGAACTCAGACTAGAGTACTCACAGGCAGTCGCATAGCGACGTGTAGCATCTGTTGATAATGTGGAACCGACAAAAGACAAGGAGACCGGAATGGCCATTTCTGGCTTATTAGCCGTCATCAGCCAGTCATACCCAATCCCAAGTGTGGAACACCTGGGATTCTAACCCGCGACCTTTGGTATTTGAGTCGAACGCTCTACCATTGAGCCACGGGCTCGTTGCTTTGTCGGTTGCGATCGGGAATATGATGATAGTGTGTGGCTCACCGATCTGCTTAAGGAACATTTATGTTCCGTTGTGCCCTGGAACTCAGACTAGAGTTCTCACAGGCAGTCGCATAGCGACGTGTAGCATCTTTGATAATGTGGAACCGACAAAAGACAAGGAGACCGGAATGGCCATTTCTGGCTTATTAGCCGTCATCAGCCAGTCATACCCAATCCCAAGTGTGGAACACCTGGGATTCTAACCCGCGACCTTTGGTATTTGAGTCGAACGCTCTACCATTGAGCCACGGGCTCGTTGCTTTGTCGGTTGCGATCGGGAATATGATGATAGTGTGTGGCTCACCGATCTGCTTAAGGAACATTTATGTTCCGTTGTGCCCTGGAACTCAGACTAGAGTACTCACAGGCAGTCGCATAGCGACGTGTAGCATCTGTTGATAATGTGGAACCAACAAAAGACAAGGGAGACCGGAATGGCCATTTCTGGCTTATTAGCCGTCATCAGCCAGTCATACCCAATCCCAAGTGTGGAACACCTGGGATTCGAACCCGCGACCTTTGGTATTTGAGTCGAACGCTCTACCATTGAGCCACGGGCTCGTTGCTTTGTCGGTTGCGATCGGGAATATGATGATAGTGTGTGGCTCACCGATCTGCTTAAGGAACATTTATGTTCCGTTGTGCCCTGGAACTCAGACTAGAGTACTCACAGGCAGTCGCATAGCGACGTGTAGCATCTGTTGATAATGTGGAACCGACAAAGACAAGGAGACCGGAATGGCCATTTCTGGCTTATTAGCCGTCATCAGCCAGTCATACCCAATCCCAAGTGTGGAACACCTGGGATTCTAACCCGCGACCTTTGGTATTTGAGTCGAACGCTCTACCATTGAGCCACGGGCTCGTTGCTTTGTCGGTTGCGATCGGGAATATGATGATAGTGTGTGGCTCACCGATCTGCTTAAGGAACATTTATGTTCCGTTGTGCCCTGGAACTCAGACTAGAGTTCTCACAGGCAGTCGCATAGCGACGTGTAGCATCTTTGATAATGTGGAACCGACAAAAGACAAGGAGACCGGAATGGCCATTTCTGGCTTATTAGCCGTCATCAGCCAGTCATACCCAATCCCAAGTGTGGAACACCTGGGATTCTAACCCGCGACCTTTGGTATTTGAGTCGAACGCTCTACCATTGAGCCACGGGCTCGTTGCTTTGTCGGTTGCGATCGGGAATATGATGATAGTGTGTGGCTCACCGATCTGCTTAAGGAACATTTATGTTCCGTTGTGCCCTGGAACTCAGACTAGAGTTCTCACAGGCAGTCGCATAGCGACGAGTAGCAACTGTTGTTAATGTGGAACCAAAAAAAGACAAGGAAGACCGGAATGGCCATTTCTGGCTTATTAGCCGTCATCAGCCAGTCATACCCAATCCCAAGTGTGGAACACCTGGGATTCTAACCCGCGACCTTTGGTATTTGAGTCGAACGCTCTACCATTGAGCCACGGGCTCGTTGCTTTGTCGGTTGCGATCGGGAATATGATGATAGTGTGTGGCTCACCGATCTGCTTAAGGAACATTTATGTTCCGTTGTGCCCTGGAACTCAGACTAGAGTACTCACACGCAGTTGCATAGCGACGTGTAGCATCTGTTGATAATGTGGAACCAAAAAAGACAAGGAAGACCGGAATGGCCATTTCTGGCTTATTAGCCGTCATCAGCCAGTCATACCCAATCCCAAGTGTGGAACACCTGGGATTCTAACCCGCGACCTTTGGTATTTGAGTCGAACGCTCTACCATTGAGCCACGGGCTCGTTGCTTTGTCGGTTGCGATCGGGAATATGATGATAGTGTGTGGCTCACCGATCTGCTTAAGGAACATTTATGTTCCGTTGTGCCCTGGAACTCAGACTAGAGTACTCACAGGCAGTCGCATAGCGACATGTAGCATCTGTTGATAATGTGGAACCGACAAAGACAAGGAAGACCGGAATGGCCATTTCTGGCTTATTAGCCGTCATCAGCCAGTCATACCCAATCCCAAGTGTGGAACACCTGGGATTCTAACCCGCGACCTTTGGTATTTGAGTCGAACGCTCTACCATTGAGCCACGGGCTCGTTGCTTTGTCGGTTGCGATCGGGAATATGATGATAGTGTGTGGCTCACCGATCTGCTTAAGGAACATTTATGTTCCGTTGTGCCCTGGAACTCAGACTAGAGTACTCACAGGCAGTTGCATAGCGACGTGTAGCATCTGTTGATAATGTGGAACCGACAAAGACAAGGGAGACCGGAATGGCCATTTCTGGCTTATTAGCCGTCATCAGCCAGTCATACCCAATCCCAAGTGTGGAACACCTGGGATTCTAACCCGCGACCTTTGGTATTTGAGTCGAACGCTCTACCATTGAGCCACGGGCTCGTTGCTTTGTCGGTTGCGATCGGGAATATGATGATAGTGTGTGGCTCACCGATCTGCTTAAGGAACATTTATGTTCCGTTGTGCCCTGGAACTCAGACTAGAGTACTCACAGGCAGTCGCATAGCGACGTGTAGCATCTGTTGATAATGTGGAACCGACAAAAGACAAGGAAGACCGGAATGGCCATTTCTGGCTTATTAGCCGTCATCAGCCAGTCATACCCAATCCCAAGTGTGGAACACCTGGGATTCTAACCCGCGACCTTTGGTATTTGAGTCGAACGCTCTACCATTGAGCCACGGGCTCGTTGCTTTGTCGGTTGCGATCGGGAATATGATGATAGTGTGTGGCTCACCGATCTGCTTAAAGGAACATTTATGTTCCGTTGTGCCCTGGAACTCAGACTAGAGTACTCACAGGCAGTCGCATAGCGACGTAGCATCTGTTGATAATGTGGAACCGACAAAGACAAGGGAGACCGGAATGGCCATTTCTGGCTTATTAGCCGTCATCAGCCAGTCATATCCAATCCCAAGTGTGGAACACCTAGAATTCTAACCCGCGACTTTGGTTTTTGAGTCGAACGGTCTTCCATTGAGCCACGGGCTCGTTGCTTTGTCGGTTGCGATCGGGAATATGATGATAGTGTGTGGCTCACCGATCTGCTTAAAGGAACATTTATGTTCCGTTGTGCCCTGGAACTCAGACTAGAGTACTCACAGGCAGTCGCATAGCGACGTGTAGCATCTGTTGATAATGTGGAACCGACAAAGACAAGGAGACCGGAATGGCCATTTCTGGCTTATTAGCCGTCATCAGCCAGTCATACCCAATCCCAAGTGTGGAACACCTGGGATTCTAACCCGCGACCTTTGGTATTTGAGTCGAACGCTCTACCATTGAGCCACGGGCTCGTTGCTTTGTCGGTTGCGATCGGGAATATGATGATAGTGTGTGGCTCACCGATCTGCTTAAGGAACATTTATGTTCCGTTGTGCCCTGGAACTCAGACTAGAGTACTCACAGGCAGTCGCATAGCGACGTGTAGCATCTGTTGATAATGTGGAACCGACAAAGACAAGGGCAGACCGGAATGGCCATTTCTGGCTTATTAGCCGTCATCAGCCAGTCATACCCAATCCCAAGTGTGGAACACCTGGGATTCTAACCCGCGACCTTTGGTATTTGAGTCGAACGCTCTACCATTGAGCCACGGGCTCGTTGCTTTGTCGGTTGCGATCGGGAATATGATGATAGTGTGTGGCTCACCGATCTGCTTAAGGAACATTTATGTTCCGTTGTGCCCTGGAACTCAGACTAGAGTTCTCACAGGCAGTCGCATAGCGACGTGTAGCATCTGTTGATAATGTGGAACCGACAAAAGACAAGGGAGACCGGAATGGCCATTTCTGGCTTATTAGCCGTCATCAGCCAGTCATACCCAATCCCAAGTGTGGAACACCTGGGATTCTAACCCGCGACCTTTGGTATTTGAGTCGAACGCTCTACCATTGAGCCACGGGCTCGTTGCTTTGTCGGTTGCGATCGGGAATATGATGATAGTGTGTGGCTCACCGATCTGCTTAAAGGAACATTTATGTTCCGTTGTGCCCTGGAACTCAGACTAGAGTTCTCACAGGCAGTCGCATAGCGACGTGTAGCATCTTTTGATAATGTGGAACCGACAAAAGACAAGGAGACCGGAATGGCCATTTCTGGCTTATTAGCCGTCATCAGCCAGTCATACCCAATCCCAAGTGTGGAACACCTGGGATTCTAACCCGCGACCTTTGGTATTTGAGTCGAACGCTCTACCATTGAGCCACGGGCTCGTTGCTTTGTCGGTTGCGATCGGGAATATGATGATAGTGTGTGGCTCACCGATCTGCTTAAGGAACATTTATGTTCCGTTGTGCCCCTGGAACTCAGACTAGAGTACTCACAGGCAGTCGCATAGCGACGTGTAGCATCTGTTGATAATGTGGAACCGACAAAGACAAGGGAGACCGGAATGGCCATTTCTGGCTTATTAGCCGTCATCAGCCAGTCATACCCAATCCCAAGTGTGGAACACCTGGGATTCTAACCCGCGACCTTTGGTTTTGAGTCGAACGCTCTACCATTGAGCCACGGGCTCGTTGCTTTGTCGGTTGCGATCGGGAATATGATGATAATGTGTGGCTCACCGATCTGCTTAAGGAACATTTATGTTCCGTTGTGCCCTGGAACTCAGACTAGAGTACTCACAGGCAGTCGCATAGCGACGTGTAGCATCTGTTGATAATGTGGAACCGACAAAAACAAGGGAGACCGGAATGGCCATTTCTGGCTTATTAGCCGTCATCAGCCAGTCATACCCAATCCCAAGTGTGGAACACCTGGGATTCTAACCCGCGACCTTTGGTATTTGAGTCGAACGCTCTACCATTGAGCCACGGGCTCGTTGCTTTGTCGGTTGCGATCGGGAATATGATGATAGTGTGTGGCTCACCGATCTGCTTAAAGGAACATTTATGTTCCGTTGTGCCCTGAACTCAGACTAGAGTACTCACAGGCAGTTGCATAGCGACGTGTAGCATCTGTTGATAATGTGGAACCGACAAAGACAAGGAGACCGGAATGGCCATTTCTGGCTTATTAGCCGTCATCAGCCAGTCATACCCAATCCCAAGTGTGGAACACCTGGGATTCTAACCCGCGACTTTGTATTTGAGTCGAACGCTCTACCATTGAGCCACGGGCTCGTTGCTTTGTCGGTTGCGATCGGGAATATGATGATAGTGTGTGGCTCACCGATCTGCTTAAAGGAACATTTATGTTCCGTTGTGCCCTGGAACTCAGACTAGAGTACTCACAGGCAGTCGCATAGCGACGTGTAGCATCTTTGATAATGTGGAACCGACAAAAGACAAGGAAGACCGGAATGGCCATTTCTGGCTTATTAGCCGTCATCAGCCAGTCATATCCAATCCCAAGTGTGGAACACCTGGGATTCTAACCCGCGACCTTTGGTATTTGAGTCGAACGCTCTACCATTGAGCCACGGGCTCGTTGCTTTGTCGGTTGCGATCGGGAATATGATGATAGTGTGTGGCTCACCGATCTGCTTAAGGAACATTTATGTTCCGTTGTGCCCTGGAACTCAGACTAGAGTACTCACAGGCAGTCGCATAGCGACGTGTAGCATCTGTTGATAATGTGGAACCGACAAAGACAAGGAAGACCGGAATGGCCATTTCTGGCTTATTAGCCGTCATCAGCCAGTCATATCCAATCCCAAGTGTGGAACACCTGGGATTCTAACCCGCGACCTTTGGTATTTGAGTCGAACGCTCTACCATTGAGCCACGGGCTCGTTGCTTTGTCGGTTGCGATCGGGAATATGATGATAGTGTGTGGCTCACCGATCTGCTTAAGGAACATTTATGTTCCGTTGTGCCCTGGAACTCAGACTAGAGTACTCACAGGCAGTCGCATAGCGACGTGTAGCATCTGTTGATAATGTGGAACCGACAAAGACAAGGAGACCGGAATGGCCATTTCTGGCTTATTAGCCGTCATCAGCCAGTCATATCCAATCCCAAGTGTGGAACACCTGGGATTCGAACCCGCGACCTTTGGTATTTGAGTCGAACGCTCTACCATTGAGCCACGGGCTCGTTGCTTTGTCGGTTGCGATCGGGAATATGATGATAGTGTGTGGCTCACCGATCTGCTTAAGGAACATTTATGTTCCGTTGTGCCCTGGAACTCAGACTAGAGTACTCACAGGCAGTCGCATAGCGACGTGTAGCATCTGTTGATAATGTGGAACCAACAAAAGACAAGGGAGACCGGAATGGCCATTTCTGGCTTATTAGCCGTCATCAGCCAGTCATATCCAATCCCAAGTGTGGAACACCTGGGATTCTAACCCGCGACCTTCTGTATTTGAGTCGAACGCTCTACCATTGAGCCACGGGCTCGTTGCTTTGTCGGTTGCGATCGGGAATATGATGATAGTGTGTGGCTCACCGATCTGCTTAAGGAACATTTATGTTCCGTTGTGCCCTGGAACTCAGACTAGAGTACTCACAGGCAGTCGCATAGCGACGTGTAGCATCTGTTGATAATGTGGAACCGACAAAGACAAGGGAGACCAGAATGGCCATTTCTGGCTTATTAGCCGTCATCAGCCAGTCATACCCAATCCCAAGTGTGGAACACCTGGGATTCTAACCCGCGACCTTTGGTATTTGAGTCGAACGCTCTACCATTGAGCCACGGGCTCGTTGCTTTGTCGGTTGCGATCGGGAATATGATGATAGTGTGTGGCTCACCGATCTGCTTAAGGAACATTTATGTTCCGTTGTGCCCTGGAACTCAGACTAGAGTTCTCACAAGCAGTCGCATAGCGACGTGTAGCATCTTTGATAATGTGGAACCGACAAAAGACAAGGGAGACCGGAATGGCCATTTCTGGCTTATTAGCCGTCATCAGCCAGTCATACCCAATCCCAAGTGTGGAACACCTGGGATTCTAAACCCGCGACCTTTGGTATTTGAGTCGAACGCTCTACCATTGAGCCACGGGCTCGTTGCTTTGTCGGTTGCGATCGGGAATATGATGATAGTGTGTGGCTCACCGATCTGCTTAAGGAACATTTATGTTCCGTTGTGCCCTGGAACTCAGACTAGAGTACTCACAGGCAGTCGCATAGCGACGTGTAGCATCTTTGATAATGTGGAACCGACAAAGACAAAGGGAGACCGGAATGGCCATTTCTGGCTTATTAGCCGTCATCAGCCAGTCATACCCAATCCCAAGTGTGGAACACCTGGGATTCTAACCCGCGACCTTTGGTATTTTGAGTCGAACGCTCTACCATTGAGCCACGGGCTCGTTGCTTTTGTCGGTTGCGATCGGGAATATGATGATAGTGTGTGGCTCACCGATCTGCTTAAGGAACATTTATGTTCCGTTGTGCCCTGGAACTCAGACTAGAGTTCTCACAGGCAGTCGCATAGCGACGTGTAGCATCTTTGATAATGTGGAACCGACAAAGACAAGGAGACCGAATGGCCATTTCTGGCTTATTAGCCGTCATCAGCCAGTCATACCCAATCCCAAGTGTGGAACACCTGGATTCGAACCCGCGACCTTTGGTATTTGAGTCGAACGCTCTACCATTGAGCCACGGGCTCGTTGCTTTGTCGGTTGCGATCGGGAATATGATGATAGTGTGTGGCTCACCGATCTGCTTAAGGAACATTTATGTTCCGTTGTGCCCTGGAACTCAGACTATAGTTCTCACAGTCAGTCACATAGCGACGTGTAGTATCTGTTGATAATGTGGAACCGACAAAGACAAGGCAGACCGAATGGCCATTTCTGGCTTATTAGCCGTCATCAGCCAGTCATATCCAATCCCAAGTGTGGAACACCTGGGATTCTAACCCGCGACCTTTTGTATTTGAGTCGAACGCTCTACCATTGAGCCACGGGCTCGTTGCTTTGTCGGTTGCGATCGGGAATATGATGATAGTGTGTGGCTCTCCGATCTGCTTAAGGAACATTTATGTTCCGTTGTGCCCTGGAACTCAGACTAGAGTACTCACAGGCAGTCGCATAGCGACGTGTAGCATCTGTTTGATAATGTGGAACCGACAAAGACAAGGAGACCGGAATGGCCATTTCTGGCTTATTAGCCGTCATCAGCCAGTCATATCCAATCCCAAGTGTGGAACACCTGGGATTCGAACCCGCGACCTTTGGTATTTGAGTCGAACGCTCTACCATTGAGCCACGGGCTCGTTGCTTTGTCGGTTGCGATCGGGAATATGATGATAGTGTGTGGCTCACCGATCTGCTTAAGGAACATTTATGTTCCGTTGTGCCCTGGAACTCAGACTAGAGTACTCACAGGCAGTCGCATAGCGACGTGTAGCATCTGTTTGATAATGTGGAACCGACAAAAGACAAGGAGACCGGAATGGCCATTTCTGGCTTATTAGCCGTCATCAGCCAGTCATACCCAATCCCAAGTGTGGAACACCTGGGATTCGAACCCGCGACCTTTGGTTTTGAGTCGAACGCTCTACCATTGAGCCACGGGCTCGTTGTTTTGTCGGTTGCGATCGGGAATATGATGATAGTGTGTGGCTCACCGATCTGCTTAAGGAACATTTATGTTCCGTTGTGCCCTGGAACTCAGACTAGAGTTCTCACAGGCAGTCGCATAGCGACGTGTAGCATCTGTTGATAATGTGGAACCGACAAAAGACAAGGGAGACCGGAATGGCCATTTCTGGCTTATTAGCCGTCATCAGCCAGTCATACCCAATCCCAAGTGTGGAACACCTGGGATTCTAACCCGCGACCTTTGGTATTTGAGTCGAACGCTCTACCATTGAGCCACGGGCTCGTTGCTTTTGTCGGTTGCGATCGGGAATATGATGATAGTGTGTGGCTCACCGATCTGCTTAAAGGAACATTTATGTTCCGTTGTGCCCTGGAACTCAGACTAGAGTACTCACAGCAGTCGCATAGCGACGTGTAGCATCTGTTGATAATGTGGAACCGACAAAGACAAGGGAGACCGGAATGGCCATTTCTGGCTTATTAGCCGTCATCAGCCAGTCATACCCAATCCCAAGTGTGGAACACCTGGGATTCGAACCCGCGACCTTTGGTATTTGAGTCGAACGCTCACCATTTAGCCACGGGCTCGTTGCTTTGTCGGTTGCGATCGGGAATATGATGATAGTGTGTGGCTCACCGATCTGCTTAAGGAACATTTATGTTCCGTTGTGCCCTGGAACTCAGACTAGAGTTCTCACAGGCAGTCGCATAGCGACGTGTAGCATCTGTTGATAATGTGGAACCGACAAAGACAAGGCAGACCGGAATGGCCATTTCTGGCTTATTAGCCGTCATCAGCCAGTCATACCCAATCCCAAGTGTGGAACACCTGGGATTCGAACCCGCGACCTTTTGGTTTTGAGTCGAATGCTCTACCATTGAGCCACGGGCTCGTTGCTTTGTCGGTTGCGATCGGGAATATGATGATAGTGTGTGGCTCACCGATCTGCTTAAGGAACATTTATGTTCCGTTGTGCCCTGGAACTCAGACTAGAGTTCTCACAGGCAGTCGCATAGCGACGTGTAGCATCTGTTGATAATGTGGAACCGACAAAGACAAGGAGACCGAATGGCCATTTCTGGCTTATTAGCCGTCATCAGCCAGTCATACCCAATCCCAAGTGTGGAACACCTGGGATTCGAACCCGCGACCTTATTTGAGTCGAACGCTCTACCATTGAGCCACGGGCTCGTTGCTTTGTCGGTTGCGATCGGGAATATGATGATAGTGTGTGGCTCACGGATCTGCTTAAGGAACATTTATGTTCCGTTGTGCCCTGGAACTCAGACTAGAGTACCACACAGTCGCATAGCAACGTGTAGCATCTGTTGATAATGTGGAACCGACAAAAGACAAGGGAGACCGGAATGGCCATTTCTGGCTTATTAGCCGTCATCAGCCAGTCTCATCCAATCCCAAGTGTGGAACACCTGGGATTCTTACCCGCGACCTATGGTATTTGAGTCGAACGCTCTACCATTGAGCCACAGGCTCGTTGCTTTGTCGGTTGCGATCGGGAATATGATGATAGTGTGTGGCTCACCGATCTGCTTAAGGAACATTTATGTTCCGTTGTGCCCTGGAACTCAGACTAGGCCTCACAGGCAGTCGCATAGCGACGTGTAGCATCTGTTGATAATGTGGAACCGACAAAGACAAGGGAGACCGGAATGGCCATTTCTGGCTTATTAGCCGTCATCAGCCAGTCATACCCAATCCCAAATGTGAAACACCTGGGATTCGAACCCGCGAACTTCGGTATTGAGTCGAACGCTCTACCATTGAGCCACAGGCTCGTTGTTTTGTCGGTTGCGATCGGGAATATGATGATAGTGTGTGGCTCACCGATCTGCTTAAGGAACATTTATGTTCCGTTGTGCCCTGGAACTCAGACCAGAGTGCTCACAGGCAGTCGCATAGCGACGTGTAGCATCTGTTGATAATGTGGAACCGACAAAAGACTAAGGGGAGACCGGAATGGCCATTTCGGGCTTATTAGCCGTCATCAGCCAGTCATACCCAATCCCAAGTGTGAACCTGGGATTGAACCCACGACCTTTGGTATTTGAGTCGAATGCACTACCATTGAGCCACAGGCACGTTGCTTTGTCGGTTGCGATCGGAATATGATGATAGTGTTTGGCTCACCGATCTGCTTAAGGAACATTTATGTTCCGTTGTGCCCTGGAACTCAAACTAGAGCCTCACAGGCGGTCGCATAGCGACGTGTAGCATCTGTTGATAATGTGGAACCGACAAAGACAAAGGATACCGGAATGGCCATTTTTTTATTATTATCCGTCATCAGCCTGTCATACCCAATTCCAAGTGTGGAACACCTGGGATTCGAACCCACGACCTATGGTAATTTAGTCGAACGCCCTACCATTGAGCCACGGGCTCGTTGCTTTGTCGGTTGCGATCGGGAATATGATGATAGTGTGTAGCTTACCGATCTGCTTAAGGAATATTTATGTTCCATTGTGCCCTGGAACTCAGACTAGAGTACTCACAGGCAGTCGCATAGCGACGTGTAGCACTTTGATAATGTGGAACCGACAAATACAAGGGAGACCGGAATGGCCATTTCTGGCTTATTATCCGTCATCAGCCAGTCATACAATTGTGGAACACCTGGGATTTTAACCCACGACCTATGGTTATTGAGTCGAACGATCTACCATTGAGCCACGGGCTATTTGCTTTGTCGGTTTGCGATCGGGAATATGATGATAGTGTGTGGCTCATCAATCTGATTAAGGAATATTTATGTTCCGTTGTGTGGAACTCAGACTAGAGTTCTCACAGGCGGTCGCATAGCGAAGTGTAGCATATGTTGATAATGTGGTACCGACAAAATACAAAGGGAGACCGGAATGGCCATTTCTGGCTTATTTTCCGTCATCAGCCAGTCATACCCAATCCCAAATGTGGAACACCTGGGATTTTAACCGACGACATATGGTTATTGGAGTCGAACGCTCTTCCATTGAAACACGGGCTCGTTGCTTTTGTCGGTTTGCGATCGGGAATGTAATGATAGTGTGTGACTTACCGATCTGCTAAATGAACATTTATGTTCCGTTGTCCTCTGCACATCAGACCAGAGCCCTTGCAGGCGGTCGCCTAGAGACTTGTAGCATTAGTTTTTAATATGGAACCGACAAGGACAAGGAGGACCGGAATGGCCATTTTGGCTTATTATCCATTATCAGACAGACATACCCAATCCCATATTTGGAACACCTGGGATTCGAACACACGAACTATGGTTATTGAGGCAAACGCACTACCATTGAGCCACGGGCTTGTTGCATTGTCGGATGCGATCGGGAATATGATGATAGTGTTTGGCTCACAAATCTGCTTAAGGAAAATTTATGTTCCGATGTGCCCTGGAATTTAGACCATAGCCCTCGCAGGCTGTCGCATAGTGACGTGTAGCATATATTAAAAATGTAAAACCGACATAGACAAAGGAGACCGGAATGGCAATTTCTGGCTTATAAGCCGTAATCAGCCAGTCATACCGAATCCCAAATGTGAAACACCTGCGATTTTTACACGCGACCTATGGTTATTGAGTCGAACGCTCTACCATTGAGCAACTGGCTCGTTGCTTTGTCGTTTGCGATTGGTAATTATGATGATTGTGTATGGCTCACCAATCTTCTTAAGGAATATTTATGTTGCTTTGTGCCCTTGAACTCAGACTATAGCCCTCGCAGTCGGTCGCATAGCAACCTGTAGCTTTTATTGATAATGTGGAACAGACAAAAGCAAGGGGGACCGGAATGGCCATTTCTGGCTTATTAGCCGTCATCAGCCAGTCATACCCAATGTGAAACACCTGGGATTTGAACAAGCGACCTATTTTTTTGAGTCGAACGCTCTACCATTGAGCCACGGGCTCTTTGCTTTTGTCGGTTTAGATCGGGAATTTGATGATAGTGTGCAGCTCACCAATCTGATAAGGAAAATTTATGTTCCTTTGTGGCCTGGAACTCAGACTAGAGAGCTCGAACGCGGTCGCATAGCGACGTGTAGCATATGTTGAAAACGTGGTACCGAAAAAGACAAGGGAGACCGGAATGGCCATTTCTGGGTTATAAGACGTCATCAGACAGACATACCCAATACTAAATGTGGAACACCTGGGATTCGAACCCAGGACCTTTGGTTATTGAGTCGAACGCGCTACCATTGAGCTACGGGATCTTTGCTTTATCAAATGCGATTGGGAATATGATGATAGTGTTTGGCTCAAAAATCTGCTAAAGGAAAATTTATGTTCCATTGTGCCCTGAAACTCAGTCCAGAGCCCTTGTGTGATGCTTATCCTAACAAGTACCCCCTACAGCCAACTTCTACTAATTGTATTCCTTTGACACACAGCCGGCTTACAAATACAGGAGTGACGAATGAGCCCTCATATTCTGGTCTTAGTCTGCTAATCAGCCACTTTATACGCAATACACAGGTGTGTATTGACGTGGCATAGTATACATCAACAGTAGGCAGCCTTGAAAGAAACGGTTAAAAGTAAGCCTTGATAAGTTAAATACGTCAAACTTTTGCGAAGGAAATTCGGTGAGGATGATGCGAATGATTTGTGCGCGTGTTTGTTGAGTATATGCCCGTTTGTATGGTCGAACCTACGGTGATTTATCACAGAGTATTTTCTGAAGGACAGGCAGAAATCCAACCTCTTTTTGACTTCACTGCAAACCCCGGATAATGTTCTCCTATTTTGCACATTTCACTCATTGACATTTGACCAGTTATTCGAAAGTGAAGTTTTTTTCTCTGAAAACGTATGTGTCGACGAGCCAAATTTCTGAAGTGCATATAATTATGATTTCACTGAACATGTTTAACAATAAAATATGCTTAAATCTATGCTATTTGGCTAAGCCATTGACTCGAGTAAAATCGTTGAAAGATAATAAGTCTAAAATACATTCGCAAACGACAGGTATCCATTATCGTAGCAAATACGCAAGTATATACTTGTTTTCCTTTACGTTACACCAACACTTGAATATTTTACAATGAAGTCGGTTGAATTAAGTTTCGACTTCAGGATAATTTCCGAAGGTACAATAACAAACTTCTACATTTTCGTCATTTTCATCATTCATACTATAAATAGGTCAATACATTTCAACGGATTTCGTCGCATATCCTAGAGTAGACTACCAGAACTTGTTGTTGCTATTAAGCGTAGAAAAACGTCGCCACTGGTGAAGGCAAGGATGTGTGATTACCTCCACAGTCAGGTCACACGCATATTTGTCCGAGATATGCTGGTGCCCCATTCAATTTTTTAAAAAAATATATAAAGGGTGTATTTTTTATAAACATCATTAATCACTTGTAATCTATAGGTTTAATGCACCAGTTATAGCAGAACAAACAAATTTGAACACATGCAAATGTGCTTCTTTCCTTTTTTTACAGCGCTTTTAATGATTTTGTTCTGCTTATGACGTGCGTAAGAACGATTTGAACTCATTAAAAGTTTGCAAACACTAGGATTGATTGTCAGAGTTTTATTTCGTGCACACAAGGCATGGCCTTGCAAGTCAACAACGGTCACGATCGGTATGACCGCATTTTGAACCAATCTGCTGGCACATATTGTCCGTCATCATTGGACAAACGATGAAGCTATATAATCGTACTGAAGTTGTGCCACGGCTTTGTGCCTATTACGTTAATGGTTGATTGCCGAAAGTCAAGCGCTCGCCAAGCCGCAATAGCTTTAGGCCTCGGAACACAGTTAGTACCTGTGTGAATTTCATTTTACGTTACGATTTGTTATCTTGTAATGTAAAGACTGCATTGATGATGAAAATATTATCAGAAGATTAATTGGCGTTAACCATTTCACTACAGGTTCGCTTAAGTTCTAGACCAAGCTTTTCAAGTTAAGCCCGAAGTTCCGAATTATAAATGCGTCAGATTAGTCAGGGGTTTTGGTGGTTATTTGATTGGGAGGTACGGTGTAAGTGAGAGTAGATTGGGTTATAAGGACCCGGCAGCCACACTAGAAATGCAGGGTCAAAAACTACGACTTTTCTCACTGTGTGGCAAGCGCAAGACGAAGAGAGTGGAGAGCAAATATATTGGAGCCATCCTCTGCGGACTTAAAATAAATTAACAGAGTCAACAGGTTATAACTGGACGTATAATTGGTAGACAATACAAATCTCAGTTTCTGAGTTTTGGTCTCTTTACACCAATTCCTTGATGTGCAATCTGAGCCTGCATTAATTTAAAGAACCATTTTTAGCCAAAAAAACACTGCGAGGAGGTAAGCAGTGCTGTCCGTAAATAGAGCTGCTTAGTCATCCCAGGCGGCTACCATACTACACTATGGGTCACGATTAGGATATGTTGGAGAATGACCGATTATAATGAACCGCCTACGTGATTGAATATCACCCTGGTCGTAGGCCTTTATCTATCACGGGGGATGAGGGGGGACAGTGGAGAGACAAATGGGAAAGAGAGGAGGAAAGAAGTTGGCGGAAAAAAATAGAGAATGAAGACTGAGGGGAAAAGATGGGAATGATCACGGTTATTTATTGGGAATATAAAATAGAATGAATGGCAGAGAGAAAGATTGGATGATGTGGTAGATTAAACATCGTCAGTTGGCAGCCTTGAAAGCTACAACTGAATGTAAGCCGTGATCAGCTGGCGCTGTTCATGTGTGCATGTGTTGTTGGAAGTAATGCGCTTTAGGGTGCTCTAGACAACGAGAGACAGTCAGAACTCCTACCTCTCAAAGCATTTACTACAAAACCTGGTAAGGTATTCTTTTTTTCCAGATTTAACTTAATGACATTTGACATGTTTCATGAAAGTTTAGCTTAACTCTTTCAAGACGGATGAATCGACGGGGCAAAGCAATAAATTAAATATAATCTGGGTTTCTCTGAACATGAAATGACAAAAAGGTCAGTATATATTAACACATTTTAGCTAGATCATGGATATTAAATAAGGACTGTTGGAGGAAGTTCCCAGAATCATGTATTTTTATATCGCGACCTTACAAGTAAAGCTTTACAAATTGCTCTGGAACACTTAAACACCAGGGCTTACATCAAATAATAGACTTTCGAATGTTTAACATGCTTAGATAATCAGGCTGCATGAGAGGTGTGAACAGACAAAAGAATCACATCATATTCAGATTATGCATATATATATAT
>WEDG01013237.1:0-20000 GCA_017591395.1 Schistocephalus solidus
CAGCAGGGGACGAAAATCAATACGTGGCAACCGAACAAAACGAACGCGAAAAAATGGATTTACAGTCCAGTTTCTGAATTTCAGTATCTTTGCAGGCCAAATATCGTGGCAGAAATTATGACATATAAATTTGATATGTCGATGAACGGCAAGAGATATGCCGGAAGTCAAGGCGCATAATAAAAAACCTCTTCCTGGCAATTCATTCAGAGTGAAGGAGGTGGGCATTAAGTATTTGTTTCGTATAAAGCAGATGATAAATGATGTGGCTAAACCTGTTATTTTCAAAAACAATCATACGCGGATCCGTAAAAATTTCAGATTTGTGTGGGTTTATGTCCTAGAAAGGTGACACATCGAATAAAGCATGCCTTCTATTGTCACAGATATATACTATCGGGGCATAAGCAAAATATTTCTTTTGATCCCATTTTTTGAGATCATCGGCTGTCTGGGTTCAAGCCCACAACAGCAAAGAGGAAGGCATTAGATACATCCAGCTAGGTTAAATAAATTACCCTAATCTGCCAAAACTTCTACTAATTAATTACGTTGGATAGTCATCTGGTAGATTTTAGATTGCTTTATTGAGAAATCATGCTTTTTCAGTCAGCGTACTGTATCAGAATTGGTAGATTCCATACGTTGGAGAAGAGTGGGCGGGTAACTGGACCCAAGTATAATTAAAGTCACGGCTCCCGATGAGGATCCGTTACTCAATTGGTTATAGTGTTAAGCCTTCTAAGGCCTTCTCAAAAATGAGTCAAGTTAATTATTTTAATTTGTCACACCCCCCACCACTGAGGAAATTTGCTACTGAGCCTGTTGTTAAATACGGCTGACTTTACCTTCAGGGTGTTTTCTGTGTTCCATATATATATACTTTGCCGGCTGTTCCTACCGTAGGATTTGACATTCAAAAGTAAGCTTAGCCAAGAGGATAATATTTTAGTTTTCCCTTTTCAATACTTCAAGCACCTGAATTGGCCTGAGGAGTATATCTCAGCTATTTGGCTATGAAAATATCCGTCTGAGTGGTTCCACCAGACTATCACAAACAGCAATTCGCAGCGAAATTCATGATGTCGCTTTTATCAGTTATTTTAGTTTTTGCAGTTAATATCATCGATTGCTAAAGATTTGCAGGTCCCGTCGAAAATGATTCAAAAAGACAACTTGGCGAGCATACGCGCTGCTTTTCGATAACTTCTCTTCAGGCCAGTACGGTTATAAAGAAAACGTTGGAACGCAGGAAATTTAAAACATGAAATCGATAATGTTCGTCAATATTATTGCGTTATCTAGAAAACGTTGCATAGGGGAAGGGTGATGAGAGACAATTTGATAGGCGGCAGTAAGTGTTTGGGTAGAGCGGTTCTAGGAGGGAGGACAGAGATGGCGCATGCGTGCAGTTAAGCGGCCGTTGGCGACTAAGCGCGCAAACTGCAGGGATTCTTTTGTGCGCACAAGACCGGCTCTCAACCTAATGGCAGTCGCTTCTGCTGCGCTAATGACGTTGACCCAGTGGCTTAGGGAGTAGTTTGGTGGGACCTTATAAATTACACGGAAGCTTCGCTGGGGTCCACCTATGCCCGGTGTCAACAAGATGTGCAAGGATGGCGCTTTTTATGCTCTTGACTTCCCCTTTTAGCTCAGCCATGCTGGGATGTGTTCTTTTATTCTTTTGGATAGCGCCGACTCGTGCGACCAATATAATCTGCTCCACAGGAGCAAGTAAATGAGTAAATGCACATGGAAGGTGGTCTGAGTCGGCAACCTATCCTTGCCTTCGCCTCGTAAAAGAGGGTTGGTTGAGAACACTATCTGAAGTTTCGCTGCTGGGAACGTTTGTGTAACGGCTTGGTTAAAGGCGGAAACCAAAAGAAGCACAGTGAGGACAACTATTAATTTAAGGATAATATTTTACGCTTTGCCCTGTGGCAGGAGAAGAATTAGTATATTTCAGGAAGCACGTTAGTGGGCCAAACTTTATAACTGCTTTCTTGGTATTCCTTTGCAAAGAAAGAAAAATGTGTTGAGATTCATCGATGAACTAACCTATTGAACATTTTTTAACAGAAAACTCATCTCAGAAAATGCTGCAGTTAATGCGTTGGGATATTTATCTGCACGCGCTTCAGTTTTGACTATCACTCTTCTTCGGTGATGTGATTTTTATGGCTTAGGTCGGTCTGACCAGTACCGCTCCGAGGCCGCTTTTGCTGAGGCACCACTTAAAGTGCTTGCTCGCACTGAGATGAAATGATTCCGGGTTTCTTTAGCTTTCGACAGACACACCCACAGAAGAATCGAATCGGGCGAATGGCCGAGAACTATCCAATAGTAGAATTACGTGTTTACTGACGGTACTGCGGCCTTACGTATCTTAAAAGGGCTATTGGAGCAAAAGTAATGCTCTTCAAACCACTCTGCCGCCTATCACATTGTTTCTTATCGCTCCGCTGTGCATTCCTCAGATAACCCACACAAATGGACGAACATTATCGATTTCATGTTTTAAATTTCACTGCGTTCCAAAGTTTCCCTATAACTGTACTGGCCTGAAGAGAAGTTATCGAAAGCAGCGCGTATGCTCACCAAGTCGTCTTTTGAATGCCAGAATAATTTTTACGGAGAGTGATAAATACTACATTTCAATCGTGTTGTCAGTTATGGCTGCCCCTTCAAGATTTCTAGTCCATCCTTCTCGGAGGCCAAGTCATTTTACAGAGAAATTGGTTGGTGATCTCAGGACACCTTCTTTAATATGGAACGCAAATATGTATTCTCAGGAAAGGAAGGCATATGGCAAAAAGATTCGAAGGCTCGCTTTTCTAAGAGTTCGCCCTTCACAACTGTATATGGGTGGAGATTTTCCGCTGTAAGTTTCTTTCCGCAACTTTTATTTTATGGATACTAAGGTACGTGTTGGCAAATGCTCATGATACTAAGCGGAACTAACTCTCATCCCATTCTGCCTTGAGGCTCACTCCGAGCGCCGCCAGCAGCGCGCACAGCGGCTTATAGTGAAAGTAAAGGGTATATAACGTTTTGTCTTTAGAGATAAGGGAGACTGAAGCGACCATTTCTGGTTTAACAACAGTCATCGACTGTTCATTACCAACCCCCTGGTGGTGCGCCACACAAGGCTCGAACCCGCTCAATGCTCAATGGATAGAACGTTGGACTAGTTATCAACAGGTTGCGGATTGAGTATGACTAGCGGATAATGGCTAGTGAGCCAGAAATGACCAGACCAGTCTCCTTTGTCTCAGTCGGTATCGTTTATCTGCCTGTAGTACGTGGGAGTGTCCATTCGCACTCCCTATGTGTTGCGCAGAGTGGAATTGGGTCAAACATTTCGAAAAGGAAAAATCCAACAAGTACAATCGAGGATTTTTTGGCAGATTTTGAATAATTCGTTTGATCCACTTTTGAAAAACTCGGTGGCCTTGGTGGTATTCGAAACCACGCCAGCTAGGATAAGGCTTTATTACAGCCAAAGCTCAGGCCAACTGATCTACGAGGCCCTACCAGGAGCCGTGAGTTTAATCACACTTAGGTCAAGTCACAAGTGCGTCAAACTAATTACAGCATTTACTTTGAGCACATGTTTGCTATATAGAAAATAGTTCAATCTCTGAGTCTTAGAGGCGTCATCATTAAGGTCAATAGCGATATGCACTAGAGTTGGGTTACAAACAATTTTATGAGCAAATGTTATTTACAATTTACATCTAGATCTAGTCTTGAGAAAGAATGAGATTGTAGTGTAGAATTACAAGGAAAAAGGTGTGAGGGAGTGTGGGCAGATGAGTGAGGGGAGAAGAAGAAAGGAGGAGGAGGAGGAGGAGGAGGAGGAGGAGGAGGAGGAGGAGGAGGAGGAGGAAAAAAATAGCCTTGTAACGCAGAAAGCGCTCGAGAGATGGGCATTTATGGAAGGCGCGAATGCACGTAAAAGATAAAGCCAGTCAAAGATTATGGTGGCACCAGTGAATGCCGAGATAACTTGTTGTGCTGACGTCCCAAGTCCAGTCTAGCACCTCGTCAGTATTTCAGACCTCAATGTAAACAGCTACTCGAGCTTAAGTGAGCCGACTCTCAACAGCACAGTCTCCGGTAAGGCGATGAAGAGCAAAACAGAATGCTCGATACACGGCAACTATTAAAACTACAGGTTTCCATGGCAGGCCGGAAACTGTGACATAAAAAGGTAATATCAAGCAGATTTTCAAGCATTTGGAAGCGTCTTGAATGCGTCTCGAGTGCTGTTCGAAATTTGTTGCTAATCTTTCCCGAGTGTAAATTTTGACGTAATTCGACTATCAAAATGAGTATAATAAACAATATTTTCGTTAATATTTCTTTATGAAAATATACCGACATTAACCAGGGAAATCGAAAGCCAAGAGACAAGAGTCAGGCTTCCTAATTAATAATATTTCGCAGATTGTAGTCCAGGTGGTCGAGGAAAAAGTTCCTTTCAACATATGCGATCCTATCGTGAATGAACTCTCCTGGGATTGTGTTGCATGATAATAACAGTGCAACTTAATTAATCTATTTTGAATCGAAAACACATTTCGAATCTCGGTAACAATTTCATGGGATAGCGATATAATGCAGCAAAGCGTAGGGCACATGTCAGTGTTACGTAAAGCCTGATCGACTGAGATGACGCCAGAAATTGTATTTTGTTATAATGTGCTTTCATACATGATTTTATTAGCCGTGGCTTCTAGTCCGCATGCACTGCGACACTTGAGATATAGAAAACTGTGACCGTCTAGAAAGTGTCTTTCATTTTTCGTGTAGAATCAGGCAAGGCCATCAGAGGTGTAGGGCACTCGTAGGCAGCGACTTACGCTGTAGCCGCACCGCAACTCCTGGTTCATCAACGCATTTGGTTTATCATTGCAGTCTTTGTCAGACGCGCATACCCAGCCGGCACGTATCACCTATCTGGACCTCGTAGTGCTGGCACGACAATGTGGCAACAAGTACACTGAACAGTACACTGAAATCCCTGCCGCTCGCATCGTCGGATGCTGAATTAATCCTGACAAGCCCTCCTCAGCACTAAAACAGCGGGGTCCTATGGAGAGTGGCATGCAAATCCCGTGGTGAGCTCAGGCTAGCTCGAGGAGGCTTTTAACTGAGTCCCGATAAACAGTAAAAAATTCGGTTTTGCCTTTTTAAGGTGTAACAGTGTTTAGTCCTTAGCAGTGATGGGACGAGAAAAGGTGTCCTTAGATAACTAATGGCAAAACAGACCGCTGGCAAGCAGACAATGGCTTCTGTTCGTAAAGTAGGCAGTTAAAGCAATCTACGAAAAATTGACCAGTCTCGTTTAATAACTGTACCACGCCGCAGTCTGCCAAAGTAACAATGTTCACTCTGGCAGCCTGAACAAACCATTCGAAAAGGAGAACAACTCTGGTTGCCCTCGAACTGGTCCGCCAGAAATTGAAAATGGTGGCTCTCAGTGTGACCTGAGTAGCTGAACAGTGGACAACTCGAGTAGCTGGGTGTCGCAGTCCCCTTCATCTGTGGCATACATCCAAGAGCATAGCAATGGAAGCCGAAAGCGACGTCGTGAACCACCTATCCTGCCTACCACAGCGAGTCAATGCCCGGGAGTAGAAGTAGACGCGATCGCTGCAGCAGGACACTTATTCGCCTTAGGTTTTGGATTGATTATCGAACCCATCCTCCGAGAATTCATCAGATACGGGCAATACATGAACAGTAAATTGCAAGCCACACGAGGTGACCATTAAACGTAGCTCAAAAGACCGACTGCCATGGCAGGAAACATTTAGTGTTACGTTTCGACTCTGATGCAGTTGGGCAAAGAAAATGCATTGGAGAAACTGGAGGACTGCGCTGAACGCGAATGGCCGAACAAGCAGCAGAAATGGAAGAGAACTTGCGTCAAGTCTCAAGTTGCGGTACATTCATCGAAATCCGGCAGCACCTTCAAGTTCGACGAGGTAAAAATGCTCGCAAGAGGCGACAATCGTGTGATTTTGCGAGCTGCTTGAATCCTGGTCCACGGGCCCCAAAGCTCTTCACAAGTTCAATGACCTGCCAACCCTGTATTTGGTGTTGAGACACGGTTTGGCTAAAGTCAGTACCACTTAGGGAGTGTGCAGGGTAAACACTGTTTCCAATGCCAGTCCTCTTAAGTGGGCTGCGCATGTGTCTTGAGGAAGAGGTGGCGTGTAGCATATGTCGACGGCCTTCCTAACTGTCAAACTCAGCTAGTTGACAGGAATGGACAGTCCATTGGTGCATGGGAGATGCATAAGGCCCACTAGCGAACTCCATCTCCAGGGCTCATCAGAGCATTTATAGGTTTGGCACGCTCTTATCCATTGGCAAAGTCGTGCTTTGCAAGTTTTTCCACCGTCGTGAAAAGCCCATCCTTATTGTCAGTAATTTTTGTATTGAATGACTGCCTGAAGGACTGAGAAACAAGCTTACTTTTTCTTAATTTGGCCTTTGTAGAACTTGATCCAAGCCGCTCTCGTGAAATCCTGCTACATTCTCTGCGGACCAGGTCGTGAGTGGCGCGTGAAGACGTACTGTTTAGCTTTGGCAGCCACCACGCTCATGCCTTCTTCTGGTCTTCTTGACACTGTCTTGCTATTGGAGCTTTATGAGTGAGAGGAGAGAGAGTGCGATAAATGCTGAGCAAATTTGCATCACTAACTTAATTTACGCGGAGGTCAACTGTACTGCACCTAGTCTGTGGCGCACACAGTCAAGCACACGTACAAGCATGCCTCACAGCACCTAGCAGAACTTTAAGCAATGTCCTTTTACACCGTTAATACGGTCACCTGCAGGTTCATGGCACTTGTTCACCACACCCTCAAGTTGAGCGACGCTGCGTAGAAGCCAGTGCGAGCAGTATGCACTTGCACAGCTGACGTTCTGTCTGCTGATGAAGCTGCTAGAGCACACCCGAGTAAATACAAAGGACATTGACAGTCTGTAAAAGCGACGTCCTGTCAAATAATGCTATTGCCAAGTTCGTGGGAAAATAACCACTGGTTTTGACATTTACCTGCGCTAGTAATCTGCAGCAGGTGTATTTTTTTCACGCTCTCGGGTAAAAACTGTTTCTTATTCTAAGAAATACAGTTTTTCTGAGGAAAGTCTGTTGCCAGTACCACGGCAATGTGCTGCTTACCTATAGCCAATAGGATTATTGATCATTGCACTTTTTTATCGACTGCAACCATGGTTCAAGCAGTTCAGCACGCTGACCTCAAGCTCTAACAATACTGCGCCCCTTGTCCCCATATTATATTTTGGTACGACTGTTTCTTATAATGGATTCGACAGAAAATCTGAAACATCAGGCTAATAAAGCTCTGGTTCCTGTCTTTGTGTCATTATCATCATCATCATCATTATCATCATCATCATCAGCTAGTTCCCAATTCCCCTTTTCTGCAACTGTATTTGGTGATGGGTTCGAAAGAGAATCCGAAATATCATACCAATAAACACCATGCTCCTGTGATCGCATCTTCTTCTGCACTGCTTCCTAGAACTCGCCTGTTCACTGCTATTACCACGGCAGTGTATAATCGAGCCAAAACCACTCTACTTTGGCCTCTCTCTTACATCTGGGATGATCATTTTTTAAAGCTGTATCAAAAATAAATGAAATTTTCACAGCAGTGGTGTCGTTTGCAATGTGATGCAGCAACTTCTGGACCAACAAATATAAGGACAGTCTATTTGGTTTTGTGCCATCGGGCTTCCTCTTGTCCAAGGTCACTGACTGAACTGAACATAATTGTTGTTAAGTGCTAAAAAGGGAGTTCATTACTATGCCATTGTTCTTCTTCTCAGCTTCCATGGGGAAACACAGAGCTCTCTCTTAGATAACAAGGCGCCCAAAGGGCATCAAATACAGAGCCGCAGTTATCTGAGTTCATTTGAACCACTTGTAAAAACATTAGCGGCCTCGGTGGCCTTTGAGCCCCCACCAGTAAGTGCACTGCTTTAGGTTCGATCCCACCGAGGCCGGCGAGTTTTTCACAGGTAGGTCAAATGAATTATTCAAATCTGCCGAAATCCCCTACGAGTTATCTAATTTTTAACGAACACACACTTTAAGGAGGCGTCTGCCTACGTGTTCGCCCACAAAAGGATCCAATCAGAAACGCCACGGAGGGATATGGAGAGCTGTGCAATATATTAAGGACGTTTTTAAAAGGCGATCGAATGCGTTGCCGCTAAGCTAGTTGATGGATTTGCAAGCTGGCCAAAAGCTACGATGCACAGCCGGGTAATTAAAAGATTGGATTTTTTCAACACCCGCAGAGCAGTCTAGGGTAGTGCGTCATATCGTTTGCCCCAGCTGTCCTTTTAACTACGCACGTCAGTCTGAACGCATGTTCGGATCGCGCATCTACGAGCATAATCTGGTGGTGTTACCGAACGATGACATATCGCATTTGGTTGTCCCAACCTTGTGAATGGGTTACGAGCCCAACTTCGCAGCCGTCAAAATAATGACTAAGACCTGAAGTCATTTAGGTCTAGAGTTGAATACTGTCTGGGTCCCGAATGAAAACTCTGTCTATCGATGTATCGATGTGAAACCGAAATAGCGGGGCCCTGGGCAGTCATTTGCAAACCTGGGGCACTGAGTCTTGATTGGCTTCTAGCCCCCCCTTCCCCAATAACTGTGGCTTTTTCTGTTGCTGATATCTCTGACTATGGACGGCTGGCACAAGTTAGAAAGCTCAGTAAACAAAACAAATGGTTCAGGTTTTCAACTATTTCACTTTTACCTTACTGTTGCGTACACCTGGACCGTGAACGGTTGCCTCCACCCGTTAAGCAGTTCTCAAAACCTCCATTTAGGCAGTTACTCTCAGTCATTATATGGCTTTAGATAGCATTTACAACACGCAACGACCGCACCTACGGGAAATAGGGCGTCGCATCCTGTGAGCTTTAAAGCACACGAATACCTAACTCACATAGCATCCATTCTATCTAAAAAGAAATTTTCTGCGCTTATGACCTCAAACCCAGCTGTGAAATCATGCATGAATTTTATTGGGCGTACACAGATTTAGTAGTTAAAGAAGGCAATTGTTCTTTTCCCTCTTGAACAGCCTTATCTTCGATATTATACCAACGCCACCAGAGCCTTAAGCCATATCAAAAATTCCGTTACAGATTAACATGCCCTAATCCAGCTTAAGTCACCGTTTAGTTTGGGAGAATCCAAATAAAATGTACGTTCAGACATTCATTTACATCGACACGAAGCACAGACACATACTACTACGATATATATTTAAGCTTATGGTAATTCACAGTATCTTAACTTTTTAAATGACCTGTTCAAATCTGTGATATGCTGGAAATCACTGCGAAGAATATTCATACGGAAACTGTTTCTAAATGCCACAAAACACCAAGTTAACCAACTTCCCTTACGGGCTAGGATAATCACACTTATTCAAAGCTGCCAAAACTTCCATTAAGTACTTATACCTGGTAGTCATCTCTTGGATCCTAGATTTTTTGCCTTTTTGAAAGCCCGCTCTATCAGAATTGGTGGATTTCATACGTTACAGTAGGCTAGGCGGATAACTTACAATAAAGAGGTTCAGAGAGTTTCTATTTGCAGCTGACCAGAATGGATAGGAATATTAGCTACGTGAGGGTTTTGCGCGATTCATAATGGGACGCATTACTAATGAAAGCTTAGTGCCCAGAAATAATCACCGGGGACCAAGCGGATTAAATTCAACAATAGGGTGATTTTATTCGTTGTATGCCGTCAAAACCGCCCCCAGGTAACACACTTAGGAAAATAATACAGAAATCCCAGCTTTACCAATAAAAGATTATAATCAAACCGTTTTTAAGTATTACCCTGATAAAAATATTTTTATATGCAAAGAATTATATTAATTGTAGAACTACATTCCACAAGAGCATGTACGTCTGCGATGATACCTAATGTTTAGATTGGCAATTGAAGTCGACTCAGAGGGTTATATGCAGAAAGAAGCTTCCAAGAGAGTATCCTGAGTCGATTGCAAGCTTTAGGAGCTGTCGACTGTTGACGGTCTGGGTGGTCATCAAATCTGGGGATATCAAAGCTGATAATGTTTTTATTTTTGAAAATAGTCAGCCACTCCAGTAGTGACCTCCAGCCTATTTTTATCCCTGTCAAAAGCCCGGTTCTTGATCACATCGGAAATTTTATTTCTTGTAATGAGGAAAAAATAAAAATCCTTCGGTTTAGGATAAGGCAGATGCTGTGCATAATAAGCAAAATAAAAAAGACTACTTTAAACGATTTGGCCAACTCCATATTTGGCACAGGCCAAACTTACGGATATTAGAATTTCTGTATTACTTTTTGTTATCTTCGCATTTTCCTGCGTCCCTTTCTTGTGCACCCTTAAAAGAGGTATTGGTGATGAAGTCGTTTTCTGACATTCTAGTTTTCCATGAAACGTAAATACTTTAATGTTAATAAACATTTGTTTATAAAGCAAAATGTGCCTTCTTTTAAAAATAGTTTTTTCCTTAGTACTGGTCGACTTTGGAGGAAAAGAGTTGGGCAGGGGGGTGGATTTTGCTTTGAAGGGATTTGCCTGTGAAACTCGTGACATGTCACGAGTTATCACACAAACTGCTGTATAGGAGTTCGGTGTTACCTGCTTGTCTTGAAAAGTCGACTGCAAAAATAATATCCCACAACTCTGATTTTTAGCAGAAGCTGCATTGATGGCTGCAACCAGCTCCATTCAGAGTCCATTAGATTTTTGTGAAACACCTTTTGCGTAGGCAGACGGCCAGTTGCAGGTAGCGTTAGCAGACCCGAGTGCTAAAGCACGAATCTCAACGTCTGATTTTTGATGCACCTTCAAAACCAAGGTCAAAGGTAGAAACGGGTAAGAGTCTTTTTACTCTATCTCATGATTGTTTCTGGGAGTAAATTCAAAAAAATTCAGAGGGATGAAAATGTAGGTTCCCTCGATCGAGGCATCGCTCTCTGCATCCCTAGTTAGGTAAAGCAAAGGAGGCCCTAGATGAACTAGTAGCGCCCAGGAAAGACATGGAAAAATTCAAAGAAAAACACGAGCAACTGCCAAATGCAAAAATTTAATTGCTAGAAGATCAGAGACTTAGGATAGGCTACATAGTTCGCACTTGATGGGCAAAATAGCCATTTTCCTTTGTTCACTCCCGGGCATATTTTTCGATCTTTTTAAATTGTAACGGGGTTGGAATGTTCGTTTTTGATTCGCGAAGGAAATAAGATTTTTGTGTAAAATATAGCATTTTAAACTGTAGTTTTCAAGGTATTTTAGTAATGCTATCTAGTAAATAATAACCTGTGATATCACTTCTAAAGCATAAAACCTGTAGCCTGTTGAATGCTCCCTCACTGTTTTCCAGTTGAATGATCTAGCTCAAAAATGTCATGATTGAATTTTGAAAGGGTTCTTTGGCATGCATTCAGACCACAATCAGCCTTTACACCTGCAGGCTGCGAACCATATTTCTCCTGCTAACAGGATGAACCTCAATCCTATAGAAAATGTGTTTGTTTTAATCAAAAAATAAATTTGGAAAAACCCAAAAAGACACTCGTTTGGCGCAGGAAAAACTGGATTCTGTGCTCACTAATTTTATAGCTCTGACCGCGGTAGAACGCTTGGTTTTTTTCTATTCCAGCCCAAATAACAGCGGTTTAACATGCAAAAGAACTATCACCAATATTAAATTTTTTTATTTGTTTAATTATTTTCTCGTTGTATTATAGGTTCCTTCCCTGCTGTCAGTGATAATCAGCCTTAGGTAATTGACCCACTACAAAGTCCTTTTTATTTAATAATTTTTAATAAAATATATTATTTCATAGCTAATAAATAAAACAAATTCCATTTCTAATAGCTGTCGGATTAGTTCTGCAAAATGCTCCGATATGTGCGAAACCCATTGAGCTCCTAATATGTTGATAATTACTGTCATCAAATTGTCAGTAGTTAGTTTTGGACGGGGATCATGTATATCTAGAGACATGCTTTGATTGACTACCAACAGGAATTTCCGCTAGGTGTCTAGTTACGCTCTCATTTGGATAGGGTTATTGAGGAAAACAAACGACTAAGTGCATTCATTAGGACTCACTTTTAAGTTTTCTAACCTTCTGTAGGAAAGCCGATAATTTGTTTGACGCTGTTTTCGACCCATCCCAGATGATCTGTAGTTGCCTGAATAACCATTTTGCGCAGTACACATTAAAATTATGGGCACAAGAATTGTCAATGGCACACTTAACTTGTGCACCTTTGCATTTCGTACGCATGTGCAACGCAGGGGTCACTGAGGGTCGTCATCTGGGGTCATCTTGGTTTATGAGTTTCAATCGAGTGAGTTCACTTACCTTCTTCTTTTAATCCACGGCCTGCTTCTGGGATCGGTCCACGTCGAGTTATGTTTAGGCTTCTTTGTCACTGAAGGCTTAATTTACTTTGCTGGACTCTGCAGTCTTGTCCATTTAGACAGATGCGCCACCTTTGTCAGCAGCTCGAAAATGTAAATGTATGAATTTGAAAAATGAACATACCAAGAGGTGCAATTCGGAAGAATATTACATTTTTGGAAAGGGTAACAAACTTTTTCAGGTAAATTTTGGACACTGAATATGCGAAACAGTTAAGTTTTTAAATATACCTGAAGAAAATCGGGATGGCTTATTTTTACCTGCCACTTAGTCTTCACTATGGGCTGAAATCAAGTTCGGATTTTCTTGTCACCTTTATCGAGTCATAAGTCAGCCCACAGTGACAGTTTACTGGCAAGACTAACTAAGCAGTAGCGATTTTTTCAAGGCCATTCAAATCATATTACCGTTTCGCACCCATGCCACACTTCTGACGATGATCTGGGAAACTAGTGTCAAAAATTTACATGAAACAGTCTCCCTAACCCTCCCAACAAACTTATTTTTTCTTCGAAATATAAATTTTGGTCAGTAGTTAAACTTCTTAAAAACGAAAAGTGATGCATAGTGTAATCTTAGCGGTCGATACTACTCTACTTTCCGTTAGTCTGGGAGCCAAGGTAAATAAATTTTGCCCGTTTAAAAATCCTCCTGTAATTAATCTTAAAAATCTCAAGAAAAACTTCTGAAAAATCGTGTCATGCAGGAGCATCATGTATCCTTTGCCAACTACGCTCTTTTCATTATTTTTTTAATTTTTGAAAAATAGCGTCCCATAGATTTTCCCGTGTCCAAACATGTTAAACGTGTAGCATCCTTCCCTACCCGGTGCAAAAAGAACACGAGGATAAAAGGTGCCATGGACATTGCAGGAACACGTAAACAGCCCCTTCATAAGTCCCCTGCCAGAACTGATCTATGATCACTCCAACATTTCAACGTCCTCCATCCTTCCCCATACCTTCTGCTCATTGATTGTTTTTAAGGTTTGCAAACCCTGCCCTTTCGTAAATGCACAAAGAAGGATAGTCGAAAAACATACGCCTGCTCGACCACGGCTTTCCAGTGCGTTTTCGTGGCAAAATCACCGAATTTTAATGGTTTTATTAGCAGATGAAATTGCCGGTTGTGTGACCTGTATTCACGGACAAAATTTCCTGAGCAAGAATTGCTTTTCATCCATGGATTCCAGCGAACTTCATGTTAACTACCAAAGTTGTTAGCTGGCTGTGTGTTAATGCAAATGAGCATAGCCTCGCTCATTACACTGATGATGCAAGACGTTAGCTCAACAAAAATTTCCCTTCCTTCCGCCAGTTTGTGTTCCTTACCGATTTATGAGATGGGTGATTGTGTACTAACCAAATATTCGCATACGCACGGAAGACTTTCCAGCTTTATCACTTTCGCTGACATTCATTTGAAGACAGAGGAGTTTTGGCCATCAACTTTGCTCAAAAATAACGCCTTTAAAAATGGTGGAGTCGCAAGTTTTTTCAGTAGCTTACGTTGACTTCCAATGTACGAAGTAAATTACTTTCATCTTGCCGCTGTCCTATGGTATCTATAGAGAAATTTCTTCTTGTGGTAGGGAAAAACGTCTGCAGTTCTTATATTCTGAAAACAGCAGTTTTCTCCATTTGCTTGAGGAGTACTCCACGACGAAGTAGTACAGCTGACCGAAAAAGGAGTTGTTTTACGCGCTTTTCCGATTTCAGTGGTCATTATAGTAAATTTTGCATACTCGAGTGCAATAAATATAAAATAACAATAGTTCTTCATAGCAAGTGTGGCATCTGCTAACAAGATGGAAGGAAAAAAATGTCTACTCCTTTAGAAACAGTAAAATTATCACATTCGCTAGCTCATGAAATGTTCACTGAAATTCTAAAATGTGTTAATGTTTGGAAACGATCACCTTAATAGGGCTGTGATAATAATCTTCGTGCAACCTCATCCAAACATATTCAAGCCAAGTCACTACGCCAGATTTCGAACGAGCGTTTTCCGGCAACCTTCAAAAACTACGCTCCGTAAAAAATACTACTTAGGGAATAGGATTTTTTGCGCATTTATTTTTGACGAATCTTTAAATTCCATTTTATTTTTTAGAAAAATATGCATGTTTTTTGTCTTAATGTCATTTGGGTAGAAATTACGTCTTCTGCAAAATGTTTTATTTATAGAAAAAGTATCTATTGCTTTTTAAAACTGCATGTGATCAATAATTTTGAACCCCAACTCATTGATACATTTATGCTGAGGGTTTCCAAACTAATGCTGAATACATTTCATTTAAGAAGAATCACAAGTTTATCTACGCTTTGAGCAAGATTCCACAAGGTGCTCAAAAGATGTCGCAAAGGATGTAAACCGAGTTGAATAATTCATAAGCAATACTAATAAATGCAGAGATATGATAATTTATGAATTGGCAGCTCATGGTCTTAAAAAAATCATTATCAGTTTTTTTCAAATCCATTGAGATTTTTCTTCATATATAATATTTAAAGATGGCTTAGTTTTCTATGAAGTGAATACAATAATGAATAATATCATGTATATTTTTATAAAAATAGATTTTAATTAATTCACCTATCGAAAATCAGTCAGAAAATGTATATTTCTTAAGAATTCATTTGTTCCAAAGCGCAGTTATTGCAGGCTGCAGGAAAAGCTCATTCAAAGGTTGGCATCGTAACATGACTGAAATAATTTGAGATAAGGCTGTTAAATGAGTAATACTCCACCCTTATTAAATATCTTTTTTTTGAATCATAGATGCATTTCGGAAATTTGGTTGATAGTTCATGGGGTAGCAAAGCTACTTTAGTTTACACCAGCATGTCAAAAATGACCACTGCAGATATAAAGTTTTTTAGAATAGGCAGACATTAAATGCACCTAAATGCCTATCGTATATAGATGAATTTTTGGAATCCTATATTATAATTATTGTTAATTACCATAAGAGAAGGCGAAAATGAAAAGTAAACATATAAAATGTTTAAGTGAAAAAAGTATAAACCAATGTTTTGAGTGAAAAGGATAGACCAGTTCGTACTTCGAAAGCAGAACCAAAGACGACAATGAGCCTCGTTCATGCGATGGTATTTGTGGATTGCAGCAAATACTTGCACTCCAAGACCGCCAAAGAGGACTGTGTAACGGGAATATACCAAAACTGATATGTATGTGCTTCTTTTTTAAAGTTCTGTTGCCGACTAATGGCTAATTTAACCAACTTCAGGGTAAAATCAAAATGATATAAAACATTCGGTAAAGAATGACATATATGACGCCCTTAACTGAAACGAGGAACAGAAACTAACCGCAATACACTTGTCCTAATACAACATTCCAGCAAGAATAGAGTTAGGTTTAGGGATAGGGTTAAGTTTAGATTGGACTTACGGATGAGGTTAATGTTAGCCTTTCAGGTTTAAGGATGAGGGTTGAGGCAAGGTTAAGATTAAAACTATAGTTTATGCTTACATTCCGATTAATTTTAAGGTGAGAAGACGGAAAGATATATCCTTCCTGGAATTATGTGTAGGGCAATCTTTATTAATTGGGTTGGGCGTTCATTTTCATTTTGTCTGGCTTAGGCGGCCATATAAGAAAGTACTACAAAAATAAATCTCATAAGAGTTTTTTTTTCCTAACCGTCGGTGATTATTGCGAGAGATGTGTGCAGTTTACAAGCATTCGACCTATTTAATGACTCTGACATTTCAATATCAGCCTATATCTCGCGCTTTCGTTGTAGAAACCTACCCGCATGGCCACGAATGCCACTTCCTTTCATGGAACGTAATGCACTGCGTGCGATAATTCATTGTTCTCTCTTAATGATTGACTGGATGAGCTACCTCCTATTCACTCATTATTCTCCATTTTATCTCGACCTTCACATCAAAATACGAAACGAAATCCCGCATTCGACCTGCAGGGCACCTTTTCATTGATTGGCTAAGACAGACATGACTGGAAAAGACTTTGTGCGTCCCTCTGGAACAGCTTAGGTGCTTTTTGTGCATACCTGCCACACCCTACTGTTTAAACATGCGCTAAACAGTGGTCCAAAAAATTGACGTATTTTCATGCGTCGTATATTTTTTTAAATAAAAAAATATTTAAAAATAGCATACTTTTCTTCAGAAATGGTCTGTGGTAAGCCATCATAATGGACTACATGTTAGAGAGCTGAGGATGTTTCTGTGGTTTCTGGCTGTATGAGCCTTACTGCTCTACGCAAGCACTGTTTTCTAGAGTCAGGCGATATTTTTAACTTGGGTATTCGCTGCGACTAGCATTTCTAAGACATGGTGAAGGCCGTATCATGCGTAAATTTCAGTGTACTTTTAGCCCATTGAACAAAACCCCAAAGAGTGTGAACCATGCAGAAAAGTAGCGTGCAGTGGAATGTGTTACTTTGAGTCTAATTTCTGACTTTTGGGATCGAGGCTCTATTCGCACATAAAACTGTCCTAAGAGTGTTCGCTCTCTCTTATTCCTAAGGTGAAGATGATAAACCACAATCAAGTTACGCTTAAAAACGTTTAAAACGTATGTGATTTAGTATCATGTGCACACAATAAATATGTCAAAAAGGACTGAACCGGACTGTCATACGGTCACTAACTGCACCCCGATGGGCATACTTAACAACAATAGATTAATAAACGGGCATTTACGTATTAAGACGGTAGCATAAAATTGAATATGAGACGGTGACTATGTAAAACTTGTGGGTTTGTAAACTGTTAGCACAATACCTCAACGTTAAGCATCTGGGAAATCAGTTTTAGGTTCAACCTCGAAGTGGTAATTAAATTTTATGTCAAAGTTAAACAGCGCCTGCAAACAAATGCACAGTTTTCTTTCCATAAACTAGTTGTTTAACTCTTAATGATTTTTCGTACTAAAGTATTGAAATATCGGCGTGCAAACAAATTTACTTCGGAATAAGCTAACTTTTTTGAGAAGAAATTCACTGTACTGTGTAAACTGGTCATTTTGTTACCTCCAGTTCAGCTACAGATAAACGGGAGATGTAAACAACACAATATTTTGTGTTTGGCCAAAGTGTAAGCCAATAAGCGTCTATTGCACTCAGGTAGCTCGTCGATCTTGGCTCTGTTCTAAATCAATACGCTAATATTTATAGGTTTCCTCTGAGTGCATTGATGAGAGAAAACCCGTATCGTTGGCCCCTGCCCAACCAGGAAGGACTGCGTATCGATTGAGATGCGACTTACTAATTTCTCAAGGTCAGGTGAGAGCGAACAGCGTAACTATCGACCGGATAACTGAATGCATTGGATTACGATTGGCCTACACTTTGCTCAACCACATAATATTGTAGTTGGTCTAGTTTACGGCTAACTGTTTCTTATTATTCCAATTGTCTGGCGTACCAAAGTAAAAACATTTGCACAATTAAAATGTATTCTGTTTCTAAAGAACTTCATATATTTCTTACATAATTCCACACGACAGCGATTCCAAGTGTTCATGTAGGAAGTGGTGATATTGTTCGTTTGCATTCCCATGTCAGCTTTTGTAGCTGCCAATCTCATGAAATGTGATGACGGATATAAGACGATGAATTGTCGGCAACCAAAACGCTGCACATTTTAGTTGCAGGTCCACTCTTTTTTAGAAAAGCTCCTTTTTGTATGCAACTGGTTTCCTGAATAATTCTATCAATCTAAATGTTCACAAATTTAAGCTGGTTTCAGCGTCACCTTGTATTTCCGAGGTCCTCTATGCTAATAGCTATCTCGGACTAAGTTTGCGCGTCTGCGCGTTTTTCTCTGAAGCGATTGTGTTGCAATCTCGAGAGTTTTACTAAAACGGAACTTGCCACACTTGCAAATTTACTTTTTCTTTACGCGTAAGTCAGATGAAGGAAGGTGCCAGAAGGAAGGTTCT
This sequence comes from Schistocephalus solidus, assembly GCA_017591395.1. NCBI lineage: Eukaryota > Metazoa > Platyhelminthes > Cestoda > Diphyllobothriidea > Diphyllobothriidae > Schistocephalus > Schistocephalus solidus. The sequence continues at coordinate 18,443 of WEDG01013237.1, forward strand.
TTTTAGAATCTAAGATGTTTTAGCAATTTTGCAAAGCCAAATTTACAAATATGTGTGCATTATTGCTCTAACCTACTGATTTAGTCAACAGTTAGCGGAATGACTGAGAGGTAAGCAACTGACACTGTGTTCTCGGTTCGACCTCGAAGTGGTAATAAATATGTATGTCGGAGACAAACAGAGCCCGCAAAACAACCGTAAAATTTCTTCCCACAAGAAATTCGTGCAAGTTTAATATAATTTATCATAATCTATTGTAATATCGGAATGCAAAGAAATTTAATAAGGAATATTTGAAGTTTTGGAAGGCACAATACCTTCTATTTCATAAATGTTCGAGTCTGGTACCCCATTTCGTCTTCAGCTAAAGGAAAGATGCTCAAAACACAGATACATTTACACTACGCATATGCACGATTCTGAGGTGAACAACTTTTAGGCAAATAGGCATCCGTTGCATTTATTTAGCCCATCGATATTGGCTCTGTTCGCTTCCATCTGACCTGAAAAATTTAGTCATTGGCATCTAAATCGATATGCCTATTACTGAGTGCAATGTATGGGAAGCAACCCAGGTCCTGGAGGCAATGCATTCAGAGGAGGCATGCAGTAGTCGGCATATTGATTTTTATGTCGTTTACTTATTTCTCAAGGTCAGCTGGAAGCTAAGCAGACCAAATTGATTAGATAACTGAATGCCTCTTATGCCTATTGGCCTAACATTTAGTCAGACACAGAATCTTTTATTAGGCATGGATTAAGGTAAAATGTATTTTGAACAAATTTTAAGTGTTTTAGAAAATTGACTCAATAAAAGATGGTTTTTCGCAAAGAACTCCATATATTTATTGTATAATTTAACACGACAGCCGTTCCAAGCCTACAGGTGGGAATTTGTTAAATTGTTGGTTTTTATTCGCATATTAGCGCCTCTAGCTGCTAAATGCAGTATGCAACCTGTCTCATGAAATGTTATGATGGAAATTGAAACATCCAATCGTTGGCGACTACAATGCTGCACCTTTTGTTTACTGGTCTAGCTTTTTCCGCAGACTTCCCTTTCTGCAGGCAGAATATGCCTGAAAATAACTTTCTCAGTCAAATATTTACGTGTTAGTGGAAATCAACGTTACCTTGTACTTCACAAGTTATCTATGCTAATGGTTCTTCCAGAGTAAGTTTGCGAATCTGCGCATGGTTTCATTGAGGCAAGAGTAATACAAACTCACGGGTTTTATCAAACGGAACTTGTCGCACTTTAAACTTTTTTCCACGTAAGTCAAGTAAACCAAAGTTCAAGAAAGTAGGTTATTCTATAAACTCGGATTTTTTAGAAATTTTACAAAATTAGATTAATAAATCTGTATACTGTAGTACCCTTAAAGACAGTAACACCGTCTACCGACAATCCTTAGTCTAAATATCCCGATATTTTTTGCATTTTTTCAATTGAGGCTTATGTGTTACTACAGATGGGCTCCCACCAACATCTTTATTAAAGTTGACGCATACGTAAATCAATTTTGTATGGCTTAATTTCAGTTAATGCGCAAGTTAG
>WEDG01013237.1:25000-26882 GCA_017591395.1 Schistocephalus solidus
ATTCCTCCCCCATATGTGGCATTTGTTGTGGGTGTGCATTAAAATCTGCCGTGCCATACGCGAGCGCGTGGCCCGTTGCAGAGGCCATGATGTGACATAGTAATTATAACAGTGGTTCGGCTGCAGTTGAAGTGAAATCATTTTGGAAATGATTAAATCTATTTGGTCCACCACTGAAGTCGACTTTTTTCGTCGTTTGGTAGTTTCTTATGTTATACTCATTGAAATAATATCATAACTACTGAGCTGGGTCTGATTTGACACCCTATAAGTAGTGTTATCGTTTTTGAACACAAGGAGATATGCAGCTCTAAATTCATTCGCCTTCCAACATCATCCGATCTAGTCATCTGTGATTTTCTCTTTGTCAGCCTTCAGAGTTGGGTCCTCCACATCAACTGCATGAGTGTTGTGTTTATGCACTGCGTTAACAGGTGCTGTTTTCATAGTTTGCGCATTTATTAATTGCCCTTTCTTCTCAGTGTCATAAACTTTTGTTTAACAGACTGATTTGTGTTTTAACCCCTTATTACTATTCTGGACGAACTGATGGAAGCTTTTTTGTTTTGATTTGATTTATACCTTATTCTCAATAAGCTCTACAGTCCTTTCCGATCTAATATTCGTGTTGACTCTTACAGATGTATTCCAATGGCTTGATTTTTAGGAAACAGGATGATTGCCTGCCTAAATGAAGTATCGAACCGGAAGCATATTGGATTGTTAGATGACTGTGAAGAGGCTCAAGGACCTGTTTTTGTTACCATTAAAAAAACTGTCAGAGGAGATGTACTCATTTTCCATTCCTTCTTAGCAAAAAAGAAGCAATAGGGCTTTGACTTTTTACGCAATTGGAAGTCAAACATATATTTTCGGTAAGTCATTATAAGACTACTGCAATTAGATGGCAAATAGATCTGAGCCCTAGACAGGGTTGCTATGTGCCTAGCCATACAGTTCGTTGCCATGCCGCCTGTATGACGGAGTCAGCATGCTCATCATGTTGTAGCTGGGGGAGGTGGGATTGTGGATAAGGTATGAGCCTCGTCTGTTAATCGAACATACCAAGTTCGCTTGAATGGTATCAGGGGCGGCTAGCGTAAGGATGCTTTGCATAGCCACCTAAATAGGATACGGAACAGGAAACTCCACAATGCATGTGGCTTTGCACTAAATTTCAAGGAAATTAGGTTTATGATTAAGGTGAGGTTCAGAATTAAATTTGGGTTAGGTTAACGTTTGAGGTTAAGGCCAGAGTTGGGGGCTACAGCCATGATTAGGCTAAGGGTTAAGGGGATTATCGTGTTAACTTTAGGGTTTCGGTTTACGTTAAGGTAAGGGTTAAGATTAAGGGGCCAGTAAATTTTAATGTTAGAGTAAGTGTTAGCGTTAAGACACGGGTGTAGTTAACCTTCCTGAAGTTTCCCTGAAGGTCACCTATTTTATGCGCGACGGGTGCTTTTTATTACCGGGTACTTTTGACGCGGCCATTCAGGGCATCTCTACCGCGGCGTATGCTCACTACCTGGAGTCAGCCTAAATGTACCAACGTCTTCTGACGACAGACAACCCCCGGACAGGGTTAATATGTGTCTTGGGGGAAAGTGAGTAACAAGCGTTACTCATATTGTTCGTTGCCACGCCGCCTGCGTATCGGAACCGATGGGCTGAGGAGGTCGGAGCTGAGGAATTTGGGCTTGTGGTCAGGGTATGAGCCTCATCTGGAAGTCAAGCACGCTGAGTTTGGTAGGATTAGTATCAGCGGCGTCATGTGAACACTACCTGGAGTCGGCCTCAGAAGACATACTGTCTGTACCAACGTCTTCTGACAACAGAGAGCTGGATTTGTTAACCGACTAGCCACTGCCTTGACTGTTACTAG
>WEDG01013240.1:0-11291 GCA_017591395.1 Schistocephalus solidus
CATAAAGAGGCCACATTAAGAAGGAGCCATTGCAGCCTGAAGCTCTGAGTTCGCCGCCGCGCGCACAGCACCACCGCGCTTCCTCAGCACTGATGGCGCTGCTTAGCAACTTGGCCAGCAACAGCCAGCAGGCAACAAGAAGGACCGAGTTATCTGCCAGTTGGCAGCATACCAAACCACGGCTCGGCGCACCACGTGATAGTTTATAAACCGACCCTCGGCCAGACGTGGTGGCGTGAGCAAAGCGCTTCGGCCGCAATGTGCTGCGTTCAAGAGGTCGATTTCGTTCAGCGGTCTGCGATTCACATTCCTCTCCTGCACAGTGGTTGGCTGCAAAGCTCTTTACATGTCGACCACACGAGCGAGCCGATCACCCGCGGGAGAGTTGATACTTTCTGACCGACCACCGGTCGCCGACACGTGCGTTCATGTGCGCGCGCTCGGGCAGGATCGGCTGGTAGCGGCTGCCAAACGGCAACAGGGAGTGCACCGCCGTGCTAACCGCTGGAGATGTGATGCATGAGCATGGCCAGCGGCGAAACGCCGGAGAGCACGCTCTGGGAGTGCCATGGCTACAGTGGCCCAGTTTCGTACGCAAACGACTACATGAGCGGCGCCGACGACCGGATCGCTTTCATCCATGCTCACTCACGCATGGGTGGATCCGCGACACCTCGGGTCTTACGCTCCGCTCGCACGAGGAGCAGCCGCGCGCAACCTTAACAACGCAACCTCGTGCGTGCCTGCCCTGTCACCCGGTGTTCACTGGCTATATGACGCTGCTACGCACCGCCGCCGCCTGCCGCCTGACCAATGCTGCGCCGCGCGCGACCAACGACAGCAGCTGCAACGCTTAACGTTTCTCGCGGCAGGACGAAAGGAGGGAGAGCGAGCGCACCTGGCGGGCGAGCCGACAGGTGACTACCCGCACGCAATAGGTTGGTCGTCGCGTTGACCAAGATCCGACCGCCTTTTCCACGCGCGCACATGCACGCGTACATGTACGGCAGCAGCAGTAAAAGAACACGGAGATATACGCGTGCATATTCTCGCGCCACGAGACGGAACTGGTAATGTGTCCTTCGCGCGGGTTCACCTACGAAACCTTGTTACGACTTTTTACTTCCTCTAAATGATCAGGTTTGGTCGTCTTCTCGGCACCTGTCGAGCACCAACCTTCGGCTGGCACGTGCAATGGCGCCAATCGAGGACCTTACTAAAACCATTCAATCAGTGGCGCGGGCGGTGTGTACAAAGGGCAGGGACGTAATCAGCGCAAAACACTGTGACTTACGCTCAGTAGAGATGCCTCGATTCACGGGAACAATTCCATTGCCCGATCCTGTGACCGACGGTGATTGACAGTTTGCGAGACCAGCACTTTGCGGGCCAGAAGGTCAGACTCGTTGGCGCAGATCATTGTAGCGCGTGCGGCCCCGGACGTACCGTGAGCATCACAGACCTGTTATTGGCCCAACTCATTTCGTGCACATTCGTAATCGCTTGATCTCCTCTGAAGTAGACTCTCTGCATGCCGTACGCCCGCTAGCGCTGAACCCGCGCATACCTGCCGCAGTCCGCCACGCACGATGCGCACCACTCGCTTCAGCAGGGCTCGCGCTTTACGCGCGCAGATGCGTCAGCCCGATACAGTAGTCAGTCTGAAGTGAACGTTTGTAAAACGCCGCCAGCGCGGTTGAAGGACGGGCGTACTGAATTAGCAGGCTAGGAGTCTCGTTCGTTATCGAGATTAACCAGACCGTCAAACTCCGCAATAACTAAAGGAGCAGCCATGCACCACCAACCGCAAATCAAAGAGAAAGAGCTATCAATCTGTCAATCCTCACGGTGTCCGGGGCCGGGCGAGTTTTCCACGTGTTGAGTCGTACTAAACGCAGGCTCCACTCTGTGTTGCCCTTCCGTCCAATTCGCTAAGTTTCAACTGCTTCCTTACTTCCCCGGAACCCGGGCAAAAGGTTCCGAGGGACTGCCCGTGGGGATGGTTGCGACGCTACCACCACGGATCGTCAGTTGGCAGCTCGTTGCATGGTCAGAACTAGGACGATCTGATCGTCTTCATTCGAGCCTCTGACTTTTCGCTCTATGGCAATGAAAACATGCTTGACGAATGCTTTCGCTTTGGTTTGTCATGGTTACGGTCATGAATTTCTCTATTTAACTTCTGTACAAACGATCCCCGCCTGTCTCTTTGCCGATCGTACGCCGGATCCGAAAAGCATCGAAATAGAACCGGGGTCTGTCCATTATTCGCATGCACAAAACCTTTTCGAGGCGATCGATGAGCCTGGTTTGCACCTCAAATTTGATCAAAATAAACGTGCCATCCGCCCGCATGAGACTGTGAAGGGCATCAAAGGCATGCCGAGACGAGGCCGACGGACCCTGCTGTCGCAGAGCACCTGACGCTAACCTACCACCTGCGTATTTCACCGCAGACATGTGGCTGAAGGTGACGCCACCGCCACGCCAACTCAGGCATGACCATTGCTACCTGCAGACTACCGAGCAAGTAAAGTCCCACGTCCGACACAATCAGCCGAGGACGGCAGGCGACAGTGATACCGAAGATCCAGCTAACTGAGCTGGCTGCGGCTTTACTTTGTTCGCTTCTTCGGGCTTTGGAGTTACGCGTGCTGGCGGCTTCGAACTTTGCCTCGGTAGATCCTGGCGAAAGGATTTAGGGTTTCACTCATTCACGAACCTGCAGGCCATATTGAGTCCCGCATCGGTATTTTTCGTCGCATTGCTGTTTCGGTAGTCGCGTGGGCCTGCCTGCTCGCTGGACAGGTGGTAGCGGCGTTTCTGAGGCTCCTCCGGAATCGAACCTGGTCTCTCTCGTTGCCGTTATCGCCGCTGGTGAGGCGGGTCACCTGCATCGCGAAAGTTGACTGAGGGCAATTTGAAGGTTGCGTCGCCGACGCGAGGCTGACTGCGATCTGCTGACCGATTACTATCCCGAAGTGTCCTTTCGAGGGACTGACGAACTGGCAGGCGGAGCTCCTGCCAGGCGAAGAACTACTACCTGCGGCGTTTGGCCTACTGTCCTGTAAAGATGCCGCCATTCCCTCGCGGGTCGGGGCTTTCCAGGGCATGTATTAGCTCTAGAAGTTATCAGTTGATCGATCGCGGGTACATGATCCAGCAAGCGCAGCTGTTAATGAGCATTCGCGGTTTCACCGTAGAAGGCGATGCGCCAGACATGCATGGCTAATCTTTGGAGACAAGACATATGACTACTGGCGGGATCAACCAGGTAGTTCAAACACCGACGCACACAGCAGGCCTGTACGCATACGCGCCCCACTATCAGCGCGAACACGTGCATGCACCACTGGTGGTGAGGACCGGCAACGGCAACAGCCACATCCACACACACACACACAGAACGGGCTGCTACCACCAGTTTACCGCCCCGCATCCTTCCAGGACTGCGTGAGCAGCAGGAGAATTTACACGCACACAGAGACCGGTGACAGAACCGGCCTGCTAGTAGGCACAGACTGTAGCGACTGCTGGCGCTACACTGCCCTACCAAGTTTATAAACAGGCACAGTTGGGTAGGCCTCACCACGCACCGAAACACGGGCACGGCCCGCTAACATACACAGGACGGTCAATCTCGTAAGATAAGCACGGAGCGACCAGCTGAATAGCCTAGCGATGAAACAGACGAGGGGCATGGGACACGACAACGACCGCATGGTCATCACCGCCACCACGCCACCCCGCAACTTCGCTGAGGCGCCATCGCCTAGTACTCCTCCTCTAGATCAGAGAGAAGCCACAGTTCACCAGGCAACCATGTGCACAACCTGTATACCCAGCGGGAGCGTAACGCATCCACCGACGGGGAACCAGGCCCCAGAACACTGCCAGCGCACACCAGGCCGCACGGGCCATGGTTTTGCTAAAAGCAGCGCAAGCATATGCACACTATCCTAAAAGGCCCAGAAGGGTCCACTAATGCAGCCCTGCAATTGGCCCAGGCCACTATACCCTTCAAAGGCGGGGTAACCATTCAGTTAACGACTGAGAGGTACTACCCATGGAAAATACAGACAATTTTCCATCCAGTTCAGCAAGCGCTATGACGCTAGTTCGCAGTGCACATGGACATAAGCTTCTCCACCAACGCCACCACCAGAGTATTGACAAAGCGGCCCTCGATGAGAAGCGGTGACGGTATGCACCGCGTCTAGTAGGTAGGGTCAATTTCTTTTTACCGCTACATTATGGCTAGTAATCCAGGCCAATCTCGCTTAATGGCCCACCTACCTTAAGAGGGTCCTAGTTACTCCCGCTGTTTACCCGCACACAGTCGAAGAAGCATTACCCAGACCAGCACAGCCAACCTCGTGCTGAGTGAGAGGCATAGGCCCCAAAAACCACCGCACCCCGTACTGGTGCAGTCAATATTACTCTGCCCTGCTGAACACGTCATTGTGCCAAGGCCTACCAACCTCGTACACCAGCCAAATTGCGGTTATCATCACTGCATATGAACGTGTAATCCTAGACCCATCCTACCTCAATATAAAACAGGTCTACCGACGTAGTCTGCCCATGTCTCTCCACGACTCGCTCCATAGAAGGGTCGATGCCTTGTGTGCGTCCACTATTATCTAAAACTAATTTGTGCACATCATCTACCACACTCAAGAAGCCGAGTGGGGGAGGCGGGGCCGTTATATCATATCCCACCGACAACAGGGGGTGGTGGGGCATGAGCCTGCACCAGCACGTGCCCAGATTGGGCGCGCACACCCCCACCCCTCATGTTGTGGGATCGTAGCCCAATTAATAATAATAATAATAATAATGTCTGCCGAACCCTTATTTGCACCCCTCTTGACCACCCCCCCTGTTGGTCCAGCGCAACTTCTACTGGTTCGTTGGGGGCAGGGGGCGGAGCACCATAATGTAGAGGGTCCTAGTTACCTCCGCTGTTTACCCACGCTCGGTTAAAAGGGTATTATCCAACCCAGCCTGCCTCGTACTGGTTCGAGGCAACGGTCCAAAACCCAACGCACCTCCCTACTTGCTGAAGTCCACGGTCCCTAGGCTGCTGCTGCTGCTATTGTTGTTCACTGTCCCCACCGACGATACAAGAACTACGAGACACCGCACTTGTCCGGTCAGCATTGCTGAGTCGTAATCAATACCCGACACTATTCCTCCATAGGGGTAAGCGCCTTGGTGGCGCCCTAGGTATCATCACTCTTCACGGTAGTGAAACGCACTGCTTACTGGCCCCAAAGAGACAGCTCGAGTGCTGTTCTGGTGCAGACCAACAGCCAAGCAAATGGACAACTAGGCCCACCACGCAATGGCACTAGCACTTTTCGTTTTGGGACATTTTCGCACATATGCACCCCCACGCAAGCCAATAAAAGCATGCAAGGGATACACGTAGTGCGTGTATGCCATGCAGTCATGATAGTATCGCATGAATGGGGCTCCAGGCCTCCGTCTGCGTATTACCGTCGGGTACGGGATGGGACTCAATGCCTCGCAGTGTAGTGGCTGTCTCGAATACTCACGTCTCCGGTGATACAAAACATTAAGTCGTCTACAAACGATTTAGTGCCGCGCTTCATGCCACAGTGGATCGTGTCGACCCCACAACACCATGGCGGAATGCCGTATTGGTTGCTATGGTCACCATCTGGCATAAAACATTACCAGACCGACCAGTTCGGTAGGGCAGCGGCTGTCGGGTAAATTGACCCGGAAAGTACTATATCTGCTTAAGCGTGGCGGGTAGAGCTATATCGTTGCGCATCTCTGGACGGAGTTTTCAGACTTAGAGGCGTTCAGTCTTAGTATCAGATGGTAGCTTTGCTGTTAGCCGCTCGACCAGGCACATGTGCGATATGCAGTTCACCAGTTTTCCTCGGCCACTAAACCGGATTACCATTACAGCGACCAGATTGTACTTCGCACGGGTCAGCCATCGGTGGAGTAAAAACTAACCTGTCTCACGACGGTCAGCCCAGCTCAGTTCTTCCTATTAGTGGGTGAACAATCCAACGCTTGGTGAATTCTGCTTCACAATGATAGGAATAGCCGACATCGAAGGATCAAAAGCTTGACGTCGCGCTATGAACGCTTATGGCCGCCACAAATGCCAGTTATCCTGTGGTAACTTTTTCACGACACCTCTTGCTTCAAACTCTGAATATCGGTTGATCAAAGGATCGCTTCAGGCCACGCTTTCACGGTCTGTATTCGTACTGAAAATCAAAATCAAAGTAGCTTTTTGCCCTTTTACTCTACGCCAGGTTTCTGTCCTGGCTGGAAGGCTCACTAGGACACCCTGCGTTACGAGTTTGACAGATGTACCGCCCCAGTCAAACTCCCCGCCTGACACTGTGCTGAATCGGCCGCGTCGCCAAACCTGCCTGATAGCGCACCAAGACCGGGCACGCGCCCACCAGTCTGCAGCCAACGGACTGCCTACCTTGCGGCAGCAGCAGCTGCAGGCGGTAGAGGGCAAAAGCTGCACCTGCCACCACCTAGCCCTGGCCGAGACCGGTTGCGCAAGACGCCACGGCACGCCAGCCACACGCGAGGTGCGCGAGACCAACGCACTAACGTGTTAGCCAATGTCAACATGGAAAATAATTGACAGTTCCGCTTCACTGAATAAAGTAAAGACAATGATGGGAGTGGTGCTTTTCATTTGTCGAACGAAGAGACCCCGAAGGGCGATTCCCGCCTCCCACTTATTACTACACCCGCCATGTCTCTTCGCAGAGTCGGACTCGAAGTCAAGCTCAACAGGGTCTTCTTTCCCCGCTGATTCTGCCGACCTGTCCTTAATGGCACCTTGGTTTTCCTAGATAATGAATGGACAATGCGGAATCTCGTTAATCCATTCGTAAAGAATCACTAATTGAGCGAGGCATTTGCTTCTAGAGAGTCATAGTTACTCCGCCGTTTACCGCGCTTGGATTTGCGATTTCTTCGCTGATTCGTTGCCTGGGCAGAAATCACATTGCGTCGAACCGATCAACGAACATCGCCAATGCGCTGTTTTAATGAACAGTCGGATTCCCCGGAAGTCAGTACCAGTTCTGGAGTTGGCCGTTTGACGTCAGACAAATTGCCCGAAGGCACAGCCGCCGCCACCACAACCACCATCGTGGCCGAAACCGCGACAATAACAGCAGCAGCAACAGCTCAGCGCAAACCAAAGGGACGAGGCATAACTGGTACTGCCCACGATCCTCTGCCCACTTCCAGCCCAGTTAGCCCTGCGGTCAGATTTCCGCACCTGCTGAGTCAATACACCACGGTGAATGCATGCACGCACGCGCTTGCTGCATTATACGCACCGATGCTGCGGCGGATTGCCCGACCACGCCACACCCGGAGCGCCGCGCGCACTGTACACACGCACACAACGGAGCAGCGGCGTTAACCCAGCAGCAGCAGTTGCCAGCCACGAATCAGCTAGCCGCTAGCCAGCGCAGGAGCGAACACGTTCTTTGCCCAGCGGTGTCTTGACTCGGCCTCGAGGCGAAATCATCTTCAGGTTACACCGGATCCGATATGCCGACTTCCCTTACCTACATTATTCTATTGCCTGTGAGGCTGTTCACCTTAGCAGGACCTGATGCCGGATATGGGTACGGCCTGCCACGAAAATCATAATGCCTCCCTCTGGATTTTTCGAGGACCGACCAGAGTGTTCCGGACTACCACAAGAGGTGTGGTGCTTTACGGAGGCACGATACCCTATCTCCGGACAACCCGATTCCAGGGGTGTTGAGCGGCACTCATGCCGAGAAACTCTTCCCGGAACTCAAAGCCGATGTCTCCAGAGTTCGGTTGCGTTGCGCGCTTAGCAGCGCCCAGACGCAGACCGCAGCTGCGCACACGCCGAGCGCGCGCACTGACAGCCAGCCAAACGCTTGCCTATCTCCGTGGGGCGGTCGAATATTAACTTGATTCCTTTCGCTCGGGGCACGTACGCAGCAGCACACACCTACCACCACAGATGCGGTATGCAAAGAGCTTACGTCTGCCGGGATTACCGGATCGCTTAGGACCTTTGTGACCTTGGCCATGCTGTTTCCCATGGAACATTACTCACCTCGGCCTTCAAGGTTCTCCGCCCGGAATATTTGCTACCAAGATCTGCACCCGTGGCGGCTCACAGACTCACGTCCGAGGCTTCCCGCTCACCACGACCTCTACTCGCCGCCTCTTGCCTGGATCATGGCTTCGCAGACTGGCGACCGATTGTCGTTCACGCAATACCAGCCATGCATACTCGCACCACCAAAATAATAGCCAGCGGTCAACGCGGTGACTGACCTTTGATGGAATTAAAACGCTCCAGCATATCCATTTCAGGAGGGCTGGTCAATTCGGCGTGTGAGTTGTTACGCCAACTTAGCGGATGCCAGGCTGCATACCGTCCGCAAACAATCTCTATATTCCTTCAACACCTTTTGTGGTATCTCGCCAGGCGTCGTTGAAGCACCCATAATAACCGAACGTTTGGTTCATCCCACGCGCGGATTCTGCTACCAAAAATGGCCCTTGGCACTCGCATTCAGCGCCCGACTCATGAGCCGAATCTCCACTATTTAAAGTTTAGCGAGAATAGGTTAAGGCTCGTTTCGAACCAGTACCTCTAATCATTCGCTTTACCGGATAAAAAGTAGTCTTGCGAATGGAGTGCCAGCTATCCTGAGGGAAACTTCGGAGGAACCAGCTACTAGATGGTTCGAGATTAGTCTTTCGCTTCACCTCACGTTTGACGATCGATTTGCGCGTCGAGGAATCGCTGGGTCCTCCACCAGAGTTTTACTGGCTTCCAACCTACGCAAGCATAGTTCACCATCTTTGTTATCATTGCTGCGCTCTGCTCCGCCCCCGATGACGCGCGCCAGCTCCAGCCAGACCGCAGAACCGATCGCCTTTCCAACGATACGTAGGACCGGGCCGGTGATGCGACACGCTCTTCTGCCTGGTGCTGGACGCGCAAGGCGGGTCGCGAAAACGATGGCATCTCACCACATCGAACGATCGAGACTTCGCCTGCTGGCACGGGTTTCGTGGGATACGTGATGCATGATATCGCGGTCCGTGTTTTGCAGACCAGGTCAGGTATCGTCTACCGCACACCACAGACAGTCGAGCGGCCCACGCCAGACTCGTGCATTGCGAGAGCGCCGCATGTGAAAGACCACCCAACGCGGGCCTGCTGCCGGACGCTGCGCGGAAGCAACCACGGCGATCAGACCCAGCAGTTGGCAGCCCAGCAGCAGCGCATACAGTGTGCCGCACGAAGCCAGAACTGAGACCGAGCAACCTGCAGTTGCCTGCACAGTTATTCGTACCACCGTAGCCCACAGGACATCCGCCGGCGACTGCACAATAAAACCAACCGACAGACAGACCCGTTGACGACCAGTGCTCGATAACGTGTGCATGCAAATGCCTACACACGCCGCTCACTGAATTCGCCCGTGATGATCGAAGCTCAGCCGACGACCCCATTTACAGAGGCCACCGAGCCCAACCCGGCTTGACTACGGCAGACTGGCAGTTCCACCAGTCGTGGTGCTCACAGATAGAGAAGTGCATTGGCCGGTCCATCCCACTATGCGCGAGACAGACAAAAGCAGCCGGCTCCGGCAACCTCCCGGAACACCGATCCTGCCCCTCCCGAGGAAGACCAGGCCCACTACGCCGCGGTGGACTGTCCGTCCGACAGACGCGCCAGGCGCGCATACACCGACCAACTGAGATCCTCTGAGGCTTTGCGGCTTGACGCCACCCGTTTACCTCTATGCGGTTTTCACGTACTGTTTACTCTCTCTTCAAAAGTACTTTTCAGCTTTCCCTCACGGTGCTTGTTCGCTATCGGACTCGTGCTTGTATTTGAGCGGATGGAGTTTACCACCCGCTTTGGGCTGCATTCCCAAACAACCCGACTCGAAGGTCGACCTGGTGAATTGCCTCACATGTCTGAACCTCCACTCGCACGGGCCTTTCACCCTCTGGGCCAAATCCAGGGAACCATACTCAGTGCTGGACTTCGAGTGGAGTGGCAATCCCGCGAGCCGACCCAAACACCACATTGCCTGGCAGTAAACCTGCCGCAGGCTTCGGCGCTGGGCTCTTCCCTGTTCACTCGCCGTTACTGAGGGAATCCTGGTTAGTTTCTTCTCCTCCGCTTGAGTGATATGCAAAGGATTCGGCGGGTAATCACGACTGATCGAGGTGTCAGGCAATAGAGTAGGAAGCAGTGAGCACCTATCCACCCCTCCTCCACCCACAACCGGCATTGGCGCTCATCAGTGCGCCCTCCAACCTCATCACCACTGCCATATATATATGTGCAGAGCTCGCGGCGTGCTTACACACCGCATACTGAGCACGGCTGCGGTGCGCGCAGCGCCCATCCGCACAAACACTGGATCAATGGACGCAGGCTAATGTCAAACGCACTAACACACTTGCAATGCCCTGATGCGCGCACACTCACACACACACATGCACCATCCGGGACAAGAAGCAAGAGGCATGGGATGAGGAGAAGCCGCGCTCAACCGCCGCCGGAAGGCACAGCCACAGGAGAAGGAGGCTACTCAGCTTACATGCCGCCAAAGGCCACATTAAGAAGGAGCCATTGCAGCCTGGCTCTCAGTTCTTCACCGCCGCCGCCGCCACCGCCACCACCGCCACCACCTCCAGCCCTGAGGAGGAGGAAGCAGCAACAGCAGCAGCAGCAGCAGCAGCAAAGAGGACCGAGTTATCCCGCCAGTTGGCAGCCTTCCAAGCCACGGCTTTTGGCGCACCGTGATGGTTTATAAGCCGACCCTCGGCCAGACGTGTGCAGGCAAACCACGGCCGCAATGTGCGTTCAGAGGTCGATGTTCAAAGCAGTCTGCGATTCGCATTAATTCTGGACGGCGCTCTTCATCGACGCGCACGCGAGTGATCCACCGCATAGAGTTGTACTTTCGACCGATACGGTCGCGCGACCACCGATGCTTGTTAGAGCGCCGCTCGAACTTGGGATGGCCAGCATTATAAAGCAACCAACGAGTGCACCGCGTGCTCACCACTAGATAGTAGAGGCATGGCGAACATGGAGAACCGGCTCACGAATTTAATACGATCACCAGCAGTACCGACAACTGACACATGGTGGGCGCCAGAGACCTGGATCACTCGCTCCTCACTCATACTCACGCCAGGTGGATCGCGACCAGAGTCTTACGCCTTGCACTGAACCGCCGCGCAATAAC
>WEDG01013256.1:0-21930 GCA_017591395.1 Schistocephalus solidus
TTGATCGTTTGGATTTCGGTTGCGTATTTGCTCAGTTGTTGCCCTGGGCTCGGGCTAGGCCCATAGCGGTCGGTCATGGTGACATGTGGTATGTGTTGGGGAGTGGAACCGACGAGAGACAGGGAGACCGGGAATGGCCGTTTGTGGCGGTAGCCGATAAATCGGCCGGTCGTGCTGATCGCGGACGCGGGTCGGCAGGGCCGGGTGGGTCGGGCGGCGGTTGAGCGGATGGGACAGGATGGGATGGCGGTGCGTGAATAGCGTTAACGTGGATTTGGGACACTTGAATAGGATGGGTATGGCGGTGGATTAAGTCAACGACATGTAGCATATGTTGTTAAGTGGGTCGAGACCAAGGGCCAAGATGGCCGTTTATGGCGATTAGTCGTCATCAGCCAGTCATGCCCAATCCCAAATTTGGCACGCCTGGGATTCCGAACCCGACCATTGGTAATTGAGTCGGAGCAACTCTACCATTAACCGCGCTCGAACGGTTTGCGATCGAATATGATGATGGTATTGACTCACCGATTCTTCTTGGGAACGTAGCTGTTTCCGTTTGTTTCGAACTCAAACTAAAACCCTCACAAAATCAGTCGCATAGTGACATGCTAGCATATGATTGTTGAAAAGTGGAACAACAAGACAAGGGAGACCGAAATAGCCATTTCTAGCTGATTATCGTCATCAGCCAGTCATACCCAATCCCAAGTGTAGCACACCTGGGATTCGAACCCGCGACCATTGGTAGTGAGTCAGAACGCTCTACCATTAAGCCACGGGCTCGTTGTTTTTGTCGGTTGCGATCGGGAATATGATGATATTATGTGGCCCACCGATCTGCTTAAGGAACATGTATGTTCCGTTGTTCCCTGGAGCTCAGACTAGAGCCCCTCGCAGGCGGTCGCATAGCGACATGTAGCATATGTTGTTAAAGTGGAACCGACAAAAGACAAAGGGGAGACCGGAATGGCCATTTTCTGGCTGATTAGTCGTCATCAGCCAGTCATACCCAATCCCAAGTGTGGCAAACCTGGGATTCGAACCCGCGACCATTGGTAATTGAGTCGAACGCTCTACCATTAAGCCGCGGGCTCGTTGTTTTGTCGGTTGCGATCGGGTATATGATGATAGTATGTTGCTCACCGATCTGCTTAAGGAACATGTATGTTCCGTTGTTCCCTGGAGCTCAGACTAGAGCCCTCGCAGGCGGTCGCATAGCGACATGTAGCATATGTTGTTAAAGTGGAACCGACAAAAACAAGGGAGACCGGAATGGCCATTTTCTGGCTGATTAGTCGTCATCAGCCAGTCATACCCAATCCCAAAGTGTGGCAAACCTGGGATTCGAACCCGCGACCATTGGTAATTGAGTCGAACGCTCTACCATTAAGCCACGGGCTCGTTGTTTTGTCGGTTGCGATCGGGAATATGATGATAGTATGTTGCTCACCGATCTGCTTAAGGAACATGTATGTTCCGTTGTGCCCTGGAGCTCAGACTAGAGCCCTCGCAGGCGGTCGCATAGTGACATGTAGTATATGTTGTTAAAGTGGAACCGACAAAGACAAGGGAGACCGGAATGGCCATTTATGGCTTATTAGCCGTCATCAGCCAGTCGTACCCAATCCCAAGTGTGGCAGACCTGGGAATCGAACCGGCGACCATTGGTAATTGAGTCGAACGCTCTACCATTAAGCCGCGGGCTCGTTGTTTTGTCGGTTGCGATCGGGAATATGATGATAGTATGTTGCTCACCGATCTGCTTAAGGAACATGTATGTTCCGTTGTGCCCCTGGAGCTCAGACTGAGGGCCACTCGCAGTGTGGTCGCATGGCGGCATTGGCGTAATGTTTGAGGTTGGACAGGAGAGGAGGGGATGACTGAGGTGACATGGTTAGGGTCGTCGTCGTGATTAATCGCTGATCGAGGTGGGGTTCGGACCCGTTGGGTGATTGGGTAGGACGACCAACGTTTTGTCGGTTGGGTCGGTGTTTATGAGTGATAGTGGATGTTGCTGGATTTATTGAAGGGATGCGGTTGGGATGTAAAGCCCTCGCGAATTGGTCATGGTGGCGTGTGGCATATGTTTGTTGAGGTGGAACCGTGAGACGAAGGGGACGAGAATGGCCGTCTGGCTGTTTGTAGTCATCGGCGTTATACGCGGTCGATTGTGGCGCGGGTTCGAACCCGCGATGGTGGTTGGTCGGGCTACCGTTGAATGCGGCGGCGGATTGTTTTGTCTGTTTTGCGATCGGGAATATGGTATATTTGCTCACCGATCCGCTAAGATCCAACCTCCTGTGGTAGGCATACTGCCAAGAACCACAGCATAAACTCAAAGTATAGCGGAATGTTTATCTGAGCAACCTTAACTGGTGCATTCAGAACATTAGCAGTCAACATAAAAATTTGCCTTTACGACAGCTGGCTCACAATAGCTCTATTGTTTTCCACGGTATTCATGCTCTTGGCAAATGACATCTGCAAAAACTGTTAAGGTATGTTAAGTACATTTAATGTGATAAGTCATGCTGATGGGTGAAAACCGATCCCTGTTCTACAATAGGAAGCCTGAAGTCAGGGAAAATTTGCCACACTGACCAACCCTGATAGGAGAATTACGTTTACTTTTACCCACTGAAAACAAATTCTGCGCGCGGCAAGTCCGTTGGGAATTTATTGTCTACTGTCATATCATTGGCTCCATAATAAAAAAAGTCATCGGACAAAAACCAGTGCTTTGACAATAAAACAGGCTAATATCCAAAAATATATTTCTTAAAACACTAAAATCTCAGGATTAAGGGAATGAGAAGCTTATTAGCAGTACTCTCTTATATCTCTCTTATTTGAATTGCTGTCCAGGTAATTCAAGAACACTATTATGTTAATTATTGGTTATGCTATTTTTCTGTGTAATAACCTAACTCATAAGATTGACAGATACTAGATAGGTGAACAATACGTTCACGTTCCATGATATCGTCAAACAATTATGCAAAAACATTTTTCATTTTAAATAATACATGCATTTCTTTTGCATATTTCAAAATATAATTGTTCATATAAAGAACTCAAATGTATTTATAGTGTCCTGATTTGAACATCCCATGCAAAATCGGTGTACCCACTTCTCAATGCCATTAGAAGCCCAGAAAATGAAATCAAAGGCCTTTTTCGATGAAAGTCAGGCTTTCTCTATGGCTTTTCCTTACTGACGAATTTCAACAATCTCTGGCTCGAAAACATCACAATATCCTCCCTCAAATCTTGCATTTATTTAAATTATTCTACTTTTAAAAGCATATTTTGATGAAGTGGCCTCTTTTCAAGCATACAAATAACTGTTACACATTTGGTACGTTGCTACCAAAACTAAAATTTGCTTTAACTTTCATCACATTTATCCTGAAGGCTTTATGTAGACTGTCAATTTTTTGCAAAAGATGGTGTGGTCCAATTTACAAATGAAATAACCATCTCATTTCCCCATTTGCATTTAATGAACCTACAGAATATAGATAAAATATATTCTGCTCTAACCAACGGCCGAAAGCATTGTTAGCGATCAATCATTTCTTTGAATGGCACAGGAAGTTAAAGGTCACGCCATATCAAATTATTTGATATTTCGTTGTTACTGTTTATTATAATAATTAACACTAATGCTCACTTCTTTATTCAATCTCACTGATGCTTAAATCTTTAGGCACCTAACACACAAGATAACATTCATATAAACTCATAAATGAGACGTTTGGCGTTTAAAAAGTGGCTGAGAAGACGGCATGTGCACAACCAAGGTCACATTTCAGATTTTTTTAAGATCGCAATGTGTCCCTGGCTGCTGTGAAACAACAAACGCAGTCCTTTTTCGATAAGCATTTTATGAGTGATCAATTGGTGAACATTTAAACCGAAATGCTCCTAAAGTTGTTTACCTTGCCGTCCTGTATGTGGTTTAAAAATGCAAGGTCCTTTTCTTCGGTTGATATGAGTATGCGATAAATAAAAAAGACGTAATTCTCTTTATTTTCTATTTAACAACATCACATAGGTAAAGACGAAGGTAATAAGCATCTTTATTTTGACTAAGCTAGAAAATTTTTATGGTAGCTTTTTAAATAAATGCTATTGCACGTAGGAGCAAAGGCAGATCGCTTGTTTATATTTTTCGATGAAACGAAAATGAGTCAAAACGAAGAAAATATATTTTTGTAACCATTTTGCTAACGTCATTCGTATAAAAAAGCTCAATAAATTTCTGACACACTTTATGGGCAGAAAAAGGTTAATAAGCAAGATATTTTGGAAATGCGCCATCAATTTAATTTTTTTAAAGCCATCATTTATTTTTTAAATATTATTCTAACCGAATTTAAAAGAGGGCTGGGAAAACCCTTTATACTTTGCAATGCTTAAAATTCTAATCGCCGAGATATAAACATGCCTAACCATAAAGAAACAAGAATTGACAACACACATTCATAAGCAGCACTTGTCATTTTTGTACTATAGCACGTTTTTTGAATGTTAACACAACTTCCCACCATAAATTTTACATTTTAGTTTGTGCTAATCCCAGTTCAAACTCATAACAACTACAAATGATGCAATAGCAAATGTAATTTCAATCGAATTCCTGTATTTGATTCTATCCTTAGGGATAAATACAAAACTTTTACTAAAATCAGTAAAATACATATCTTGTCCAAATTATCGTGTTGACCTCTTTTCATATGTTTCGTCGGAGTCAAATGTGTGCTTGTCGCGTCAAATAACCGCCTTAAACGAAATACATGATACATGCACTTAACCACAAGAATGGCCAGATATTAAAACTACAGGCCTTATGATATATGAGCACCCTTACTTAAGGTCACACATTCCAAGGGAATTGTTACAACGGCTAGATGCGTTAACCCGCCAGATCTCGTCCTCAGTCTTATTTACAAGTTCGTGACAAATAATCGAATGGGACAAAAGAGCACTAGCTGCTTTGAAAGTCGATTGTCAATTTAAAAAATGCACGTGCAATCAACCCTCCTTGCATCTACCATGCACGTGAACGCACATTGAATATCATTACGACCGATGGAACAACCTATGGTTTGGGTGAGAATTACATAGGAAATAACAACCCTGTCACTGACGAAGTGAGCAAATTGTCGATGATGTGCGTGAGAATCAAGTTTGTGCTCAATAGACTTGCGCCGAATCTTACCATCGTGGCTCGAGGCAAGAACATCCAAACTTGACCAGAGATCAGACTCTATAATATAAAATGAGGATATGCAACTCCAGTATTTGGACGAAGAAATAAGCGAAACCTGTGGCATCACAGTTATACAAAATGACTCAAATAGGACATGGCGTAGATGTATCGAAGAACTTGAAGATTAAACTGGTGATCAGCCATTTAAAAGGTAATATTTCATAATTGCAGTAATTATACGCTAGCATATTACCTGGTAAGAATGCAAAGTTACTAAGCTTTAGCCCTTAACGATAAATTAAAATATGACAAATTGCATACTAGTAGATACTAAGTTGTGTATGCAGTTTTCGAGACTAAAGAGGCAATATGAACTTATGAGGATGAACCACTCACTGATCAAAATGCGAAACACGTTGAAACCGTATTGCCTTGATGCTATTCGAGCGACTGTAAGGACACTCCATTGAGCTGCGAGGCACAACGGGAAGAACCTGTCCTCGTACTTGATCGGTTAGCACAACCACAATTTTTGTAATTGTCTTGCATTTTAAAAGACACCAAAAACATTTAAAGTAATGTTTCATAGCTTTCGATGTCGTAAGAAACGATCATTGAGTTTAATCAATTGTGGTTCACATGTGAGATCAGACATAACTGCTATTGATATTCTCCAATTGTGTTTGCTAATTATTGTGTATAAATTAACTATTCCGCCGTCAAAACAAAGCTATGTTAAGGTCAATATTCATAAATTCTACGATTTTCGTGTGTCTATCAAGCTGAGTATCAGAAATTTGAAAATTTCGAAAAGGAGCAACGGAAGCTTAAACATACCGTGATGATAGTGGTCCTTATCATAGCTCAGTGAAAAGACAATGTATATCATGTTCAGTTTGGAGATGCGAAGCATCAGAGGAAAATCGACTGTGTTACCACCCGGGTGGTCCATTGCAACCTCGGGGAAAAAAGAAGAACCTATAAGTACTATGAAGTCCTCTGAATGTGAAGACATATAAATTGGATGTTAGTCTAAAAATATCATATTTTTAGCTCATGTTTAGAAACCTGTTAACAAGACGTGTGGCATAAATTAAGATAAAATAAAGTAAATAATTTTAATCTTTTTAAATAGATTCCTTACTGAGTGCTCAATGCTGGTTAAGAGATAATCAATGGGATAAAGGAAACTATATTCCAAGAACGGACCAAAATCATATTATGGTGGATACATTTTGGTACGTTTAGTAGTTTGGTATTAGACTCACGTGTATCCTAACATATTGACTCCATGAGTTAAGAAAGATGTTAACGGTAGATCGTGGAATGCATTAGAATTGTAGGTAAAAATATAATCATATCTTATAAATTTTTACAGTCAATACAAACTTAGTACTGGATCTGTCCATTTGTGAACCTTGTGCTGCTCATAAAACACAGGTAAAAATACACGTTTTAAAACATTGATAGCAGAACCTATTCTACTAAAATTAAAATGTATTCTTTTTTTGTCTGCTTCGCCCGATGGAATATGCATGAAAATCCCTCTCTTAAAGTTTCCGTATCTGGTAAAGATAAGTGAACGAAACAAATTTAATTTCCCAAATTTAACGATTTGAATACCAAACGCACATGAACGCCTTGCGTTTCTTTCTGTGAACGTTATATACTTGTCTTTGGGAATTGTCGAATTCGTCGCACCACCGACAGTCAAAAATAATTAAAATTGCAACCTTAAGAAAACCCAAAGTAGGTAAGTTTACATTAATACATGGACTGCATGCTGTTTAAGATCACAATACATTGCAAAGGAAATTTAAAAGATTTATTGAGTTTTTTCTATCAATTTACAGCCCGTGATAATACAATTAAGGGAAAATACATTTAAAGTAAACAAAACGTCAGCTTGGCCATTAGGTTGGTACATTCTGTATGGCAGCCCAATAATATAGGCCGTAGTCTTCAATGTCACAACAGAATCAACCCTTCTACATTTCCAAGATAACCATCCTGTCTGTGATCCAACAGATGCAAAATGCCAAATTTTTGGAAGAATATTAATAATAATAATAAATTTTAAAACCAAAGAGCTCTGAAACGTTTCAAAATCCCCGACATTGAATCAAATAAATTACAAAAAGAATTGTGTTGGCAAGTTCACAAAATATAAAAACGTTCTAACGTTAACTGCATTTGTGCAATTTCCATGTCATTTTACCAACGAGGATATTTCCAAAGAAAGGCATTTTACATATTAGTTTCTTTCCCTATTACAAGTATTTATCTTATTTTTTTCAAGTTATTAGGCAATCTGGATGACAATGGTGCACAGATTTTTATTTAAACGTACATTGTGATTTTTGCAAAGTTCTGAAATCAAAATTCAGGCGAGCTTCACTTTTGTTAAATCAGAGGCCAAATCATTTCCTCTTAATATTCACAGACGGATTATAAACGAAGTCATTTTCATTAAAATATATTTCAATTCAGATTTACTTTTTAAATACGCCATAATATAAATTTTATCGCATATTGTAGGAAAGGTATGTAGCAAATCTAAGTGCAATGGCCTTAAATTACGAAAGTCCTAAATATGTCTGAACAAACGGCCTACATTGTTCGACCAGAGAAATACAGTAGTGTTTAAAAGGTCGCCGTCCTTGAAATATTAATACAAATAATAATTGGATATCACCGTTAACAAATGACGAACGTTCTTTTTCTTGCAATGCAAGTTTGAAAATTAAAAAAAACCATAAGCTTGCGATTTAAATTGTTGAATTGCATCCCAATGTTGTAGTTATTGAATGGCAGGACAACATGCAAGTGCCATAAAACAGTTGTTATTGTGACGACCATATCTGAAAAGACAACAGGCGTCCTGATTATTTTCAATTAACTGTATCATGGCCATGTTTTTCAAAACAAAATTATAATATTTCCATTTAACTGTAGACATTTAATGCGGGACTGTATATTTCACGGATTCCTTCGTTCAATACTGCAAACAACACTAATTTTGGTGGGGTGATTTAATGAAAAAGTGTAGACTTTCATGTGATAGTGTGCATATACCGTTTTGAATCAGTTATCTGTATGTTCAAAATTGTACTGTTCTAAAACGTCAGCATATTCATAGGCAATTTAGAATAAAATAGGTACAACACAATTAGAACATTTATTAAATGAACTATTCTGCTCGCATTTTCAATTAACTGGAGTAAATGTATTATCAAGTTTATGTTTCTGCTCGATCTACTTGCTCTGATTTCGTTTAAGATACGGCATTTTATAAAATTAGGCGTATTTAATAGGAAAGTACACATAATTAAAATATTTACATTTTTAATTGTGATAAAGCCATTTCCACATCACGTTTATATAAACACATTTCTGCAGTGTTGCCTGTTGCAAACGTATTTGATAATTCAATACAAATCCGTAAATAATTTTAAACTCACCGATCACAAACACCATACGTACGTGAACATGTCACAACATGTCTGCGAAAATGAGTTAAAATTATGCGATTGCGATTAGGTTTTTGAATGATGCCTCAATAAAGTTGCCTACCAGCAGGTCAACATGTAAGAACTTAAAAACAGTTCTTCGTTTGACGGTAAGGCATGTGCAGCCGATTCTAGTATCTGTCGTTTTCTTTAACGTCTATAAACCTCATAAACAAGGTTCCGTTCGACTACGAAGGCTCGGAAAAATAAAAACACCAATTTTGTTTTATTTGACTTATTGTATGTAACAAACACCTGCAAAATATGTTCAATGCAATATTTTAAACAAAACTGTACTTTCCTGTTCATCAAGACCAAACGATATGGTTTTCACATTTCTGTTCTTAGATTTCTGTTTGCAAAACCGACTTGAAAACCAATATGCGATTCGACACGCGCAATAGACTTCCCTTGTATATTCGGGCATATACTGGACACTATGTGCTTTCACCACTCATCAAATACTCCAAGAAAAACATCAGTGACATGCCTTAAGTTAAGTAACTGTGCCCTTTCGAATGCGATTAAGATAAACGTCCGGAGACAAAAGCATTCAGAGGACAAAGGGCGAAGTTAATTTTGTTGATATGAAGTCCACCTGAACTTACATTACCACAGTCCATTAGACTAGGGTCCATAGAAAAGAAAATTCTAGTTATATGTACATGTTATTTCATAGGATATATTCTTATAAATTTTTGTAAATTGATGACATATTCGATTTTGCTATACGTATTTGAGTTTGCGTCTTGTCATATGTAATCAGTAATCTCGCATGCTAATTTTCTCCAAAGCACCTTTTCGCAAAGAAGGCTACAGTTAGATTAACAACTTGTT
This sequence comes from Schistocephalus solidus, assembly GCA_017591395.1. NCBI lineage: Eukaryota > Metazoa > Platyhelminthes > Cestoda > Diphyllobothriidea > Diphyllobothriidae > Schistocephalus > Schistocephalus solidus. Next base: position 9,565 of record WEDG01013256.1, read on the forward strand.
TTTCCTTCAAATAAAGTGTAGTTTGTCAAACAAAGAACTTGATATGAATATATTTTTGTCAAAAGGGTTAAATTAATGTGTTAAATGAATCCACATGATGTACATGTTAACGTATAATAAAAATGTGCGCTGTACAAGGTATAAGGCGTATGAAGATGACATCTCTTTGAAATGCAGGTAAAAACCCCATTTTCGTGCATCCATTTAAACATTCTCGTCCATAGAGTACTATCAAAGTCGAGGGACTTAAGATTCTGGACTGCATACTAGTGCCATTTTGATGCCAGAGCAGTAGGTCCCAGAGGTGACTCATCAAGGCTTTAGGTTAACGCATGCCATCTTTCCGTGTAAAAGCCCACATATTGCGTCCTTTTGCAAAAACGGCTGATGCGACCCAGAATGATGCTCGATATTGTTATTTGGAAGTTTTTGTTAAGTTAATTTGATTGCAAATTAACAAGTGGCTCTAAACGCTTTTCAGCACAGTTACCATAAGTCAACGTGTAAAATTATACATAAGACTTAAAATTGTAAATTGAAAGCTTACTATTATTCTTATTAAACTTAAAAGTGACGTCGATGAACAAGTTCTTTCGGTAATTCTTCATTGAGCCAGGGCAAGTGAGAAGTTAATAGTAATACGGAGGTTTGAAAAGGGTTTGATAGCGTCTATTTGTTAATATGGAGCGCTGCCGCGCTGCTTGCATGGCTATGTTTGCGAGATGAGTTCTTGGGGACCAGAGAGTGGAAAATTTGTTGTAAGGTGAACGTGATTTTTGGAGGCAGCGGAACGGAAGTGAACATCACTGCCAAGTGCACATAGCGAACAACTACTTTAGTGGTTGGGGATGGCGTTTGAACACCGCCAGAAGTTCTTTTTGGCCACTGAAGAGAGAACGCCTGTATAATGGTCTTCTGACAGCGAAGCGCTCGGTTCTCTAGCAATATAATACCGACGTGTTCGTGAGTTTAGCGGTCAAGTGAACTGGTCCATGACCTTTATAAGCTGCTACCCATTGTGCATCTGCAATCAGTCGGTCATCCATGACTCTGCTTCGCATTGCTTCTATCTAAAGATGGTTTAACTTTGCTTTAAAGCAAAATCGATGAGTTTGATTGCTTATGATATGTTTCATATCGGAACCATTGTGATGGCGAAGTATCGGCAGTTCTCAAATACTTGGCTTCTATTGGCGCTTGCAAAGACAGGCAGAAATGTGGTCTGGGTGCTACGAACTTATCAGTTAGTTAGAAAACGTACTTTATGTATGCTCACCTAGATTCGCTAGGATGTACATGGAAAAGTTATATAAACACTTTTAATGTAGCGACAGTGAATCTTCCGGTTTTATTGTCCATCCAAAATAGACCAGCGGTCAGTATAAACAAGAAAGAATTTTAATAAATAGCAAACCTAATTTGTTGCAACGGCTTAGATTTCTGCTGCATAATAATAAATGATGAGTCTTTAAGCAAATAAATATTTTACTTATCCAAAGAAAAAGAGGCTCTTTTAATGCAAGTAGTCAAATGCATTCGATTCGATCTGAGAACAAATGAGTCAAGTTGATTTTGACGGTCAGGAGACTGTGCCGACAAATAACACGAGAAGGTGTAAATTGAACTTATGTACCTTTCTTAAATTGCATAGCATCGGGAATATGGTAGAGGTAATATAATGCTGATAAAAAGGGTTTATTTTTTTTGTTCTACTGCTGGTCGTTCAGTGCTGAGTGCATGATGTTTATGCATCTTGCATGCATTCTATCCAATAGGAAAGCAGGTAATTTCGAAAAGTCTGACCATGTTTGACAGCAAACAGAACCAGCCATCTGAATTTCGTTCGAGATCGGTAAGCTTTTCTCAACGAATATATTGAATGCCAGCGTACCTGCAGAGTAAAAACTTAAATAATTCAGGATAACTTTTTAAAAGCTTCTCATCTATACCGAAAGGTTCACCAGCTTGAACAGGGATAAGGCACGTGCTTGGATCAAGCCTTTTAAACTGTTTAAAGGCCATCAATTGACCCACTAACCTGTCGAGCACGTATTATTGACAGTAGGCTAAATGACTGGATCAAATGTTTTATTTCACCGATGCCATATACTTATATTCTAAATAACTGCTTAACGAAGACTTTGAATGGTCATAATAGGGATTGATTAGTGACCCGTAAAAAGGATTTCTAACATGAACAATACGATGAGGTTTCGTGTAGAATAATCTACTAGAATCACGTTGAATTTTTGCTTATCATGTGTCATAATAAAAAGAGTGGAAAAAATAACCAGCAAAAATGACTTGCTTCATTTAAATGATGTGAACCGTTCCCTAGTAACGTGAATTTTAATAAATCCTGAAGCACGATAATATTATTAGTTCATTTTTGGTCCTTGTTAGATTAAACTCTATGATCTATTTGTTGAGAATTTGCTCACAAAAATTTAAAAAGTGTATTTTCAGTTCTAATTTTTCTTTTATATATGGCATGATAAAAAGACCAAGTGTCTGAGATTAATTTTTAAATGAACCCCAATAATTAATCTTAGCCAGCCTAAATAACCCCAATGGTACTTCCGCACAGTATGCAGCTACAATGCCAGGCAATATTTGTGTTGCAGCATACAGCTGCGAAATAATCAGATCACTTACGTGTCCCTGTGTGTTTTCTTGAATTTTGTAATCAAAACTGCCAAATACTCAGAAGTTATTATTAAATAAAGAGGGATATTCTTTTGAATTAAAATACGTTAAGTTGCGTTGGAACTTAAATATATATATTTTTTTACCGAAAGCACTGTCTTAACATGAGTTTCGACCATCAATACAAAGTATTTCTTTAAAATACATGCACGTGCACTGTTTTCACACCACATGTCCTTGCAAAACTATGCTTAATTCATTAAAGTGAAGAAAAAGTTGCTGTTTGTTGACTTTAAGTAGAGAGATGTCCATTTCGCATTAAGGAAGGAAATGACACCAAAGTCAGTAAACCCTGAAGTCAAAAGATTTAAAAATGAATTTCAAAAGTTGGATAATTCTGCATTGCATTTATACAGTCCAGGGTACGCTTTCAGGTAGGTCTGACGACAGGTTGTATCTCATTGGTTTTACAGGAATAAATACCTTAATATTAAGGTCATTTTCGATTGACTTGTTAATGTTTATTATGTCCTTTTGATAATTAAGGTAACATTTTTGATGGATTCGCCAGTCTTATCTTAAAAATGAGCTATTTTTAAAAATTTTAATGAATTCCTTTACGAAAGATGTAGCTAGAACTTATCCAAGGACACATGGTCGAATTGAGGGACACTTAAAATTCCTTAAAGCCAACATATTAGAAATCAGAAATCATCTCTAATTTTTTCCGGCATTTTATCTAACGAAAATAGTACAGGTGAGTATAGAAAATATCGCATCAGCCTGATCTTTTATATTCCACGATAACATTTTTTTAAAAACATATGTTCACCTAGGATTTTTTTGAGCTCCACACAAGGAGTACTCAATATATCTTACGTTTTTACGATTAACATTGGTTTTCATATAAAATCCGTCTTAATTTCGATAATATTTGTTTAAGTACGTCACAAACAAACATGCACATATGTAAAACAGCGTAGAAAGTTAGAAAGCCACCCTATGCAAAATAAAAACAAAAGTATATTACGAAAGTAATATAACTTCATTTATAAATCCCATTGCCTACGTATTTGACAGTTTTAACAAGTTCTTTAAACAGCTATGCGATAATTTGATTCTCTTAACTCTTAAGCCCGGAGGTGCATTGCGTTTTGGTTAATCTTTTTTTTTACCAAGCCGAGAATATTCACTATGATCGACAAATTCTGGCTTATTTCGACTTTAAAGTTTCTTAAGTATTAAACCGTATCGTCTTACCTTCATTTTATTCCATTGAATGTATGGCAGTGATTTGTGTCACTCAAAATTCATCCATCAATTCCATTTACCTGTTCGACAGGAAAGGGAGCGCAATATTCAAGTAAACGTCTATGTGTGTGCCGTAAAAGGACATATTTTAAAACATACAAACTATGAACATACTTGCCCTGACTAACGTTCCAGTTCCATTTAAATTACAACGTCACCAGTTGAGCATTCTATGGTTCTGCTGCGTCTGTGACTTGACATTATTCGCCTTACCATAACGCTGCGAAGCCAGTTGCCCTTGTTCAGAGTCTTGGCAGATGCTAAACGGTGGACCTTAAGAATTTAAATAACCGTATATTAAGGATCACATCGGAAATGCCAGCAAAGCAAAGGGAGACTTGAATGGTCATCAATCAAACATTGCCAACCCCAACGTACCTTGTGATTTTTGCAAAGTTCTGAAATCAAAATTCAGGCGAGCTACACTTTTGATAAATCAGAGGCCACATCATTTCCTCTTTATATTCACAGACGGATAATAAACGAAATCATCTTCATTAAAATATATTTCAATTCAGATTTAACGTTTCAAATACGCCATAATATAAATTTTATCGCATATTGTAGGAAAGTATGTAGCAAATGTATGTGCAATGGCCTGAAATTACGTAAAACCTAAAAATGCTGAACAAACGGCCTACATTGTTCGACCAGAGAAATACAGTAGTGTTTAAAAGGTCGCCGTCCTTGAAATATTAATACAAATTATAATTGGATATCACCGTTAACAAATGACGAACGTTCTTTTTCTTGCAATGCAAGTTTGAAAATTAAAAAAAAACCATAAGCTTGCGATTTAATTGTTGAATTGCATCCCAATGTTGTAGTTATTGAATGGCAGGACAACATCCAAGTGCCATAAAACAGTTGTTATTTTAACGACAATATCTGAAAAGACAACAGGCATCCTGATTATTTTCAATTAACTGTATCATGGCCATGTTTTTCACAACAAAATTATAATATTTCCATTAAACTGTAGACATTTAATGTGGGACTGTATATTTCACGGATTCCTTCGTTCAATACTGCATACAACACTAATTTTGGTGGGGTAATTTAATGAAAAAGTGCAGACTTTCATGTGATAGTGTGCATATACCGTTTTGAATCAGTTATCTGTTTGTTCAAAATTGTATTGTTCTAAAACGTCAGCATATTCATATGCAATTTAGAATAAAATAGGAACAACACAATTAGAACATTTATTTAATGAACTATTCTTCTCGCATTTGCAATTAACTGGAGTAAATTTATTATCAAGTTCATGTTTCTGCTCGATAAACTTGCGCTGATTTCGTTTAAGATACTGCATTTTATAAAATTAAGCGTATTTAATAGGATAGTACACATAATTAAAATATTTACATTTTTAATTGTGCTAAAGCCATTTCCACATCACGTTTCTACAAACACATTTCTGCAGTGTTGCCTGTTGCAAACGTATTTGATATTTCAATACAAATCCGTAAATAAGTATAAACTCACCGATCACAAACACCATACGTACGTGAAAATGTCACAACATGTCTGCGAAAATGAGTTAAAATCATGCGATTGCGATTAGGTTTTTGAATGATGCCTCAATAAAGTTGCCTACCAGCAGGTCAACATGTAAGAACTTTAAAACAGTTCTTCGTTTGACGGTAAGGCATGTGCAGCCGATTCTAGTATTTGTCGTTTTCTTTAACGTCTATAAACCTCATAAACAAAGTTCCGTTCGACTACGAAGGCTCGGAAAAATAAAAACACCCATTTTGTTTTATTTGACTTATTGTATGTAACAAACACCTGCAAATATGTTCAATGCAATATTTTGAACAAAAGTGTACTTTTATATACATCAAGACCAAACGATATGGTTTTCATTTTTCTGTGCTTAGATTTCTGTTTGCAAAACCGACAGGTCAACCAATATGCCGTTCACCACGCGCAATATACTTACCTTATATATTTGGGCATATACTGGCCACTATGTGCTTGCGCCACTCATCAAATACTCCATGAAAAACATCAGTGACATTCCTTAAGTTAAGTAACTGTGCCCTCCGAATGCGATTGAGATAAACGTCCGGAGACAAAAGGATTCAAAGGATAGAGTGCGAAGTAAATATTGTTGAAGTGAAGTCGGCCTCAACTTACAGTACCACAGTCCATTAGACTAGGGTCGATAGAAAAGAAATTTCTAGTTATATGTACATGTTATTTCATAGGATTTATTCTTATAAGTTTTGTAAATTTATGACATATTCGATTTTGCTATACGTATTTGCGTTTGCGTCTCGTCATATGTTATCAGTAATTTCGCATGCTAATTTTCTCCAAAGCACCTTTTCGCAAAGAAGGCTACACTACGATTAACAACTAGTTTTTTTCCTTCAAATAAGTCTAGTTTGTCAAACAAAGAACTTGATCTGACAATATTTTTGTCAAAAGTGTTAAATATATGTGTTAAAATATTCACATGATTTACATATTAACATATAATAAAACTTCGCGCTGTACAAGATATAAGGAGTATGAAGATGACATCTCTTTGAAATGCAGGTAAAAACCTCATTTTCGTGCATCCATTTAAACATTCTCGTACACAGAACTATATTCCATAGAGTACTTTTAAAGTCAAGGGACTTAAGATTCTGGATTGCATACTAGTGGCATTTTGATGCCAGTGCAGTAGGTCCCAAAAGTGACTCACCAAGGCTTAAGGCTATTGCATGCTATCTTTCCGTGTAAAAGCCCACACATTGCGTCCTTTTGCAAATACGGCTAATGCGACCCAGAATTATGCTCGATATGGTTATTTGGAAGTCTTTGTTAAGTTACTTTGATTGCAAATTAACAAGTTGCTCGAAACGTTTTCAGCACAGTAACCATACGTCAACGTGTGAAATTATTCATAAGACTAAACATTGTAAATTGAAAGCTTACTATTATTCTTATTTAACTTAAAAAGTGACGTCGATGAACAATTTCTTTCGGTAATTCTTCATTGAGCCAGGGCTAGTGAGAAGTTAATAGTAATACGGAGGTTTGAAAGGGTTTGAAAGCGTCTATTTCTTAATTTGGAGCGCTACCACGCTGCTTGCATGGCTACGTTTGCGAGATGAGTTCTTGGGGACCAGAGAGTGAAAAATGTTTTGTAAGGGGAACGTTATTTTTGGAGGCAGCGGAACGGAAGTAAACATCACTGCCAAGTGCACATAGTGAACCACTACTTCAGGGGTTGTGGACGGCGGGTGAACACCGCCAGAAGGTCTTTTTAACCACTGAAGAGAGAACGCCTGTATAATGGTCTTCTAACAGCGAAGCGCTTGGTTCTCTAGCAATATAATACCTACGTGTTCATGAGTTTAGCGGTCAAATGAACTGGCCCATGGCCTTTATAAGCTGCTACCCATTGTGCATCTGCAATCAGTCAGTCATCCATGACTCTGCATCGCAGTGCTGCTATCTGGAGATGGTTTAATTTTGCTTAAAAGCAAAATCGATTATTTTGATTGCTTATGATATGTTTTCATATCAAAACCATTGTGGTGGCGAAGTATGGGCAGTTCTTAAATACTTGGCTATTATTAGCACTTGCAAAGATGTGCAGAAATGTTGTCTGGGTGCTAGTAACTTATCATTTAGTAACACAACGTACTTTATGTATGCTCACCTAGATTCGCTCTGATGAACACATGGAAAATGTATATAAACACTTTAAGTGTTGCGTCAGTGCATCCTCCGGTCTTATTGTCTATCCAAAAGTAGAACAGCGGTCAGTATAAACGAGAATGAATTTAAATATATAGCTAATTTAATTGGTTGCAACGGCTTAGATTTCTGCTGCATAATAATAAATGATGAGTCTTTAAGTAAATAAATATTTTAATTATCAAAAGAAAAAGAGGCTCTTTTAATGCAAGTAGTCAAATGCATTCAATTCGATCTGAGAACAAATGAGTCAAGTTTATTTTGACGGTCAGGAGACTGTGTCGACAAATAACACGAGAAGGTGTTAATTGAACTTATTTACCTTTCTTAAATTGCATAGCATCGGGAATATGGTAGAGGTAATATAATGCTGATAAAAAGGGTTTAGTTGTGGTCTACTGCTGGTCGTTCAGTGCTGAGTGCATGATGTTTATGCATCTTGCTGCATTCTTTTCAATAGGAAAGCAGGTAATTTCAAAAGTCTGACCATGTTTGACAGCAAACAGAACCAGCCATCTGAATTTCGTTCGAGATCGGCAAGCTTTTTTCAACGAATATATTGAATGCCAGCGTACCTGCAGAGTAAAAACTTAATGAATTCAGGATAACTTTTTAAAAGCTTCTCATCTATACCGCCAAGTTCACCAGCTTAAACAGGGATAAGGCACGTGCTTGGAACAAGCCTTTTAAACTGTTTAACGGCCATAATTTAACCCACTAACCTGTCGAGCACGTATTATTGACAGTAGGCTAAATGACTTGGATCACCTGTTTTATTTTACCGATGCCATATACTTATATTCTAAATATCTGCTAAACGAAGACTTTGAATGGTCATAATAGGGATTGAGATGCAGTGACCCATAAAAAGGATTTCTTACAAGAACTATACGATGAGGTTTCTTGTAAAACAATCTACTAGAATCACGTTTAATTTTCGCTTACCATGTGTCATAATATAAAATAAATGATAAACATAACCAGCAAAAAAACGACATGCTTCATTTAAATGATGTGAACCGTTCCCTAGAAGTATATATTAATCAATCGTGAAGCACGATAATATTATAGTTTATTTTTGGTCTTTGTTGGATTAGACTCTATGATCTTTTGTTGAGAATTTGCTCACAAAAATTTGAAAAGCGTATTTTCAGTTCTAATTTTTTTATACATGGCATGACAAAAAAACCAAGTGTCTGAGATGAATGGTTAAATGAACCCCAATAATTAATCTTAGCCAGCACTAACAAACCCAATGGTACTTCAGCACAGTATGCAGATACAATGCCAGGCAATATTTGTGTTGCAGCATACAGCTGCGAAATAATCAGATTACTTACGGGTCCCTGCGTGCTTTTTATGAAATTTGTAATCAATACTGCCAAATACTCAGAAGTTATTATTAAATAAAAGGGATATTACTTTTGACTGAAAATACGTTAGGTTGCGTTGGAAATTCAATATATATTTTTTTAACGAAAGCAATGTCTAAACATGTGTTTAACCATCAATACAAATTATTTCTTTAAAATACATGCACGTGCACTGTTTTCACACAACATGTCCTTGAAAACTATGCTTAATTCATTGAAGTGAAGGAAAAGTTGCTGTTTGTTGACTTTAAGCAGAGAGATGTCCATTTTGCATTAAGGAAAGGAAATGACACCATAGTCAGTACACCCTGAAGTCAAAAGATTTAAAAATGAATTTCAAAAGTTAGATGTTTCTGCATTGCATTTATACAGTCCTGGGTACGCTTTCAGGTAGGTCTGACGACAGGTTGTATCTTATTAGTTTTACAGGAATAAATACCTGAATATTAAGGTTATGTTCGATTGACATGTTAATGTTTATTATGTCCTTTTGATAATTAAGGTAACATTGTTGATGGATTCGCCAGTCTTATCTTAAAAATGAGCAATTTTAAAAGTTTTAATGAATTTTTTACGAAAGATGTAGCTAGAACTTATCCAAGGACACATGGTCGAATTAAGGGACACTTAAAATGCCTTAAAGCCAACATATTAGAAATCAGAATTCATCTCAATTTTTTTCCGGCATTTTATCTTACGAAAATAGTACAGTTGAGTATAGAAAATATCGCATCAGCCTGATCTTTCACATTCCTCGATCACATTTGTTTTCAAAACATATGTTCATCGAGGATTTCTTGAGCTCCACACCAGGAGTACTCAATATGTCTTACGTTTTTACCATTAACATTGGTTTTCATATAATATCCCTCTTAATTCCTATAATGTTTGTTTAAGTACGTCACAAACAAACATGCACATATGTAAAACAGCGTAGAAAGGTCGAAAGCCTCCCTATGCAAAGTAAAAACATATATTAGACAAGTAATATAACTTCATTTATAAATCCCATTGACTACGTATTTGACAGTTTTAACAGGTTCTTTAAACAGCTATGCGATATTTTGATTCGCTTAATTCTTAAACCCGGAGGTGCATTGCATTTTGGTTAATCTTTTTTTACCAAGCCGAGAATATTCACTATGATCGTCCGAATTCTGGCTTATTTCGACTTTAAAATTTCCGACGTATTAAACCTCATCGTTTTACTTTCATTTTATTCCATTGAATTTATGGCAGTGATTTGTGTCACTCAAAATTCATCCATCAATTCCATTTACCTGTTCGACAGGACATAGAGCGCAATATTCAAATAAACGTCTTTGTGTGTGCCGTAAAAGGACATATTTTAAAACATACAAACTACGAACATACTTGCCCTGACTAACGTTCCAGTTCCATTTAAATTACAACGTCACCAGTTGAGCATTCTATGGTTCTGCTGCGTCTGTGACTTGACATTATTCGCCTTACCATAACGCTGCGAAGCCAGTTGCCCTTGTTCAGAGCCTTGGCAGATGCTAAACGGTGGAACGCAAGACTTCACATAACCGTATATAAAGGATCACATCGGAAATGCCAGCAAAGCAAAAGAAGACTGGAATGGTCGTCAACCAAACATTGCCAACCCCAACGTACCTTGTGATTTTCGCAAAGTTCTGAAATCAAAATTCAGGCGAGCTACACTTTTGTTAAATCAGAGGCCACATCATTTCCTCTTTATATTCACAGACGGATTATAAACGAAGTCATCTTCATTAAAATATATTTCAATTCAGATTTAAGTTTCAAATACGCCATAATATAAATTTTATCGCATTTTGTAGGAAATTATGTAGCAAATCTAAGTGCAATGGCCTGAAATTACGAAAAACCAAAAAGATTCTGAACAAACGGCTTGCATTGTTCGACCAGAGAAATACAGTAGTGTTTAAAAATGTCGCCGTCCTTGAAATGTTAATACAAATAATAATTGGATATCACCGTTAACAAATGACGAACGTTCTTTTTCAGTCAATGCGAGTTTGAAAATTAAAAAAAACCATAAGCTTGCAATTTAATTGTTGAATTGCATCCCAATGTTGTAGTTATTGAATGGCAGGACAACATGCAAGTGCCATAAATCAGTTGTTATTTTAACGACCATATCTGCAAAGACAACAGGCGTCCTGATTATTTTCAATAAACTGTATCATGGCCATGTTTTTCACAACAAAATTATAATATTTCCAGTAAACTGTAGACATTTAATGCTGGACTGTATATTACACGGTTTCCTTCGTTCAATACTGCATACAACATTTATTCTGTTGGGGTGATTTAATGTAAAAGTGTAGACTATCAAGTGATACTGTGCATATACCGTTTTGAATAGTTATCTGTATGTTCATAATTGTATTGTTCTAAAACTCCAGCATATTCATATGCAATTTAGAAAAAATAGGTACAATAAACTTAGAAAATTTATTTAATGTACTATTCTGCTCGCATTTTCAATTAACTGGAGTAAATTTTATTATCAAATTTATGTTTCTGTTCGATGTACTTGCACTGATTTCGTTTTAGATACTGCCTTTTATAAACTTAGGCGTATTAAAATAGGAAAGTACACATTATTAAAAGATTTACATTTTTAATTGTGATGAAAGCCATTTCCACCTCCCGTTTCTATAAACACATTTCTGCAGTGTTGCTTGTTGCAAAAGTATTTGATATTTCAATCAAAATCCGTAAATAAGTATAAACTCACCGATCACAAACACCATACGTACGTGAGCATGGCACAACATGTCTGCGAAAATGAGTTAAAATTATGAGTTTGCGATTAGGTTTTTGAATGATCCCTCAATAAAGTTGCCTACCAGCAGGTCAAAATGTAAGAACTTTAAAACTGTTCTTCGTTTGACGGTAAGGCATGTGCAGCCGATTCTAGTATTTGTCGTTTTCTTTAACGTCTATCAACCTCAAAAACAAGGTTTCGTTCGACTACGAAGGCTCGGAAAAATAAAAACACCCATTTAGTTTTATTTGACTTATTGTATGTAACAAAACTCCTGCAAAATATGTTCAATGCAATATTTTAAACAAAAGTGTACTTTCCTATACATCAAGACCAAACGATATGGTTTTCACTTTTCTGTTCTTAGATTTCTGTTTGCAAAACCGACTGGACAACCAATATGCGGTTCAACACGCGCAATATACTTACCTTATATATTTGGGCATATACTGGCCACTATGTGCTTGCGCCACTCATCAAATACTCCATGAAAAACATCAGTGACATTCCTTAAGTTAAGTAACTGTGCCCTCTTAATGCGATTAAGATAAACGTACG